>JAGFPH010005141.1:34152-46234 GCA_018207615.1 Philaenus spumarius
ATTTAGTCCTATAAAACCCCAGTTTCAGAAAATTTATCTAACAATGCCCTTAACTAATTCAACAACTGCAATTAGAAAAAAAAATGTTCAAGAGTCTAGAAATTGCATTAAATGATAACGACACACCTAAAACAGCTGAGTGAATTGATAACAGACTCTACTTTAGCCATTCCAGACTGAATAGAACTTACTTTAAGTACCACTGTTGAATTAATAAAATGCACTCAGAACATCAATAAATATTCCAACTTTAAATCAAACACATTGACAGACGAGTAAATATTTAGCAACAATACATTAAATCAACCAATTAAACTTAAAAAGATTTTTATTTATTTAAAAAAAAGGGTATTTATTCCTAAATTTAACTGCTAACATTATTATTTTAAAACATTTTTCATTAACAAAATATTTGATCAGCTATGACTTGAAAACGGTTGAAGTTAAGAAAAACATACCAAAGCATTCTATTTAGTAATAAACGTACGGTGGCGTCCATTTACCTGTTTCTTCTGAGTTTCCTTCTTGCAAATCTCAATAAGTCCTGCCATTCTCTTAGTGACATCCTTCCACAAAGTCTGGTACTCATCTATCATAGACTGTACTTTGGGCACATCTTGAGCTACGCATGCTTCCATCAGTTCGAGCCCATGAATGTCGGCTGACTTGAAAAGCCCTCCGTGGCTCTCCAGTTCCTGTTGTAAAACCTACAAGCAATACACAGCTAGTACTCAGGCTACAACTACAATAGCAGCTCTCTATACAACTGGCATGACAAAGTGAAGTTTTTACTCAACTATAAAGTAGGTTAATTAGCCGAATTTTCGAAGAAAATAAGAGCTATTACACTCGACCCAACTTGAAAACGGTTGGTCGGAGAAGGCTAAAATTTGGTTTCTATCCGTTTCAGACCATTTGGAGACTATACCCAAAAATCATTACTTTATATATATATATATATATATATATATATATATATGTTTTATTCCCGGATTTTTAAGGGGTAGTAAAAATGCTTCAAAATTTCTGATTTTTTGGTCAAAGGGCCTTAGTGCGATTCTTCAAAAGGTACTTTTTTTGTTTTTCGATCCGTTTCAAAATGGCGGAGTTATACAGTTTTTTCGTTTTTGGGTAGGAATTTGAGGGGTAGTTTTTTAACAACCTTGCTAAAAGGTAGTAAATATGCTTCAAAAATGATGAATTTTTTGTGAAAGGGTCCTTGTAGGATTTTAAAGGTACATATATTTTTATTTTTTGAATTGAAACAAAATGGCGGCCTATTTGTAGTAAACCCAAAATGGCAAAGTTAGAGCGAGGAAATTGCATGATATCTCCCTCTCATAAGCCCAAGTTCAATTTGAGAGTTATATGAGTCGAAAGGCAATTAAATTTACTATAACCTTGTGTAAAGGTGTTTTAGGTACACCTCCTGGAACAAGGAACAAAACTCATATAAAGATCCCAATAATCGACTTTATCGCTATTTTTGTACGTTAATTGCGCATTTTCGCCCACTCATAAGCCCGAGTACATATTGTGAGTTATACCACTCAAAAGACAATTAAATTTACTATAATCCTGTGTAAAGGTGTTTTAGGTACACCTCCCGGAACAAGGAACAAAACTCATATAAAGATCCCAATAATCGATTTTTTTACCATTCTTGTACGTTAATTGCGCATTTTCGCCCACTCATAAGCCCAAGTACATATTGTAAGTTATACCATTCGAAAGACAATTAAATTTACTATAATTCCTGTGTAAAGGTGTTTTAGGTACACCTCCCGGAACAAGGAAAACAACTCATATAAAAGTCCCAAAAATCGACTTTTTCACTATTCGTGTAAGTTAATTGCGTATTTTCGCCACCTATAAGCCCGAGTAAATATTGTGAGTTATACGATTCGAACAACAATTATGTGTCCTATAATCCTGTATAAAGGTGTTTTTGGTACACCTTCCAGAACAAGGAACAAAATTCATATAAAGGTCCCAATAATTAACTTTATCACTATTCGTATAATCGACTTTTTCGCTATTTTTGTACGTTAATTGCGCATTTTCGCCCACTCATAAGCCCGAGTACATATTGTGAGTTATACCATTCAAAAGACAATTAAATTTACTATAATCCTGTGTAAAGGTGTTTTAGGTACACCTCCCGGAACAAGGAACAAAACTCATATAAAGATCCCGATAATTGACTTTTTCACTATTCTTGAACAGTAATTGCGCATTTTAGCCCACTTATAAGCCCGAGTACATATTGTGAGTTTTACCATTCAAAAGACAATTAAATGTACTATAATCCTGTGTAAAGGTGTTTTAGGTGCACCTCCCGGAAAAAGGAACAAAACTCATATAAAGATCCCGATAATTGACTTTTTCACTATTCTTGAACAGTAATTGCGCATTTTAGCCCACTTATAAGCCCGAGTACATATTGTGAGTTATACCATTCAAAAGAAAATTAAATTTACTATAATCCTGTGTAAAGGTGTTTTAGGTACACCTCCCGGAACAAGGAACAAAACTCATATAAAAGTCCCAAAAATCGACTTTTTCACTATTCGTGTAAGTTAATTGCGTATTTTCGCCCACTTATAAGCCCGAGTACATATTGTGAGTTATACGATTCGAACAACAATTAAGTGTACTATAATCCTGTATAAAGGTGTTTTTGGTACACCTTCCAGAACAAGGAACGAAATTCATATAAAGGTCCCAATAATTGACTTTTTCACTATTCGTGTACGATAATTGCGCATTTTCGCCCAATCATAAGCCCGAGTACATATTGTGATTTATTTAGCTATATAGTTCAAAAGGAAATTAAATTTACTACAATCCTGTGCAAAAGTAATTCAGGTACAGTCCCCGGAACAAGGAACAAAATTGATAGGAAACTCCCGATAAATGATTTTTTAATTATACATGTCAGGTTTTTGCAGAACTTCTCCCACTGATAAGCCGGTGTGCAATTTTTGAGCTACATCGTTCGAAAGGTAATTAAATTTACTACAATCCTGTGCAAAAGTAATTCAGGTACAGTCCCCGGAACAAGGAGCAAAATTGATAGGAAACTCCCGATAAATGATTTTTTAACTATCCATGTCAGGTTTTTGCAGAATTTCTCCCACTCATAAGCCCGTGAGCAATTTTTGAGATATATCGTTCGAAAGGTAATTAAAGTTACTACAATACTGTGCAAAAGTTATTCAGATAAAGTCCTCGGTTATGTGCAAAGGTAATTCAGGTACAGTACCCGGAACAAAGAACAAAATTGATAAGAATATCCAAATAAATGATTTTTTCACTATCCGTGTAAGGTTTTTGCGCAATTTCCCCCACTCATAAGCCCGTGTGCAGTTTTTGACCTATATCATTCGAAAGGTAATTAAATTTAATTCAATCTTGTTGTAAAGGTAATTCAGGTACAGTCCCTGGAACAAAGAACAAAATTGATAGAAAGCTCCCGATAAATGATTTTTTCATTATCCGTGTAATGTTTTTGCACAATTTCTCCCACTCATAAGCCCGTGTGCAATTTTTGAGCTATATCGTTCGAAAGGTAATTAAATTTACTACAATCCTGTGCAAAGGTATTTCAGGTACAGCCCCCTGAACAAGGAACAAAATTGATAGAAAACTCCCGATAAAAGATTTTTTCATTGTCCGTGTAAGGTTTTTGCTCAATTTCTCCCACTCATAAGCCCGTGTCCAATTTTGAGCTATATCGGTCGAAAGGTAATTAAGTTTACTACAATTATGTGCAAAGGTAATTCAGGTACAGTACCCGGAACAAAGAGCAAAATTGATAAGAATTACCAAATAAATGATTTTTTTCACTATCCGTTTAAGGTTTTTGCACAATTTCCCTTACTCATAAGCCCGTGTGCAGTTTTTGAGCTATATCGTTCGAAAGGTAATTAAATTTAATACAATCTGTTGCAAAGGTAATTCATGTACAGTCCCTGGAACTAAAAACAAAATTGATAGGAAGCTCCTGATAAATGATTTTTTCATTATCCGTGTAATGTTTTTGCTCAATTTATCCCACTTATAAGCCCGTGTGCAATTTTTGAGCTATATCTTTCGAAATGTAATTAAAGTTACTATAATCCTGAACAAAAGTAATGCAGGTACAGTCCCCGGAACAAGGAACAAAATTGATAGGAATCTCCTATACAATAAAACATTTTTTTCATTATCCGTGTGAGGTTTTTGCTCAATTATTTCTCCCTTTCATAAGCCTGTGTGCAGTTTTTGAGCTATATCGTTCAAAAGGTAATTAAATTTACTACAATCCTGGGCAAAAGTAATTCAGGTACAGTCCCCGGAACAAGGAACAAAATTGATAGTAAGCTCCAAATAAATTATTTTGTTATTATCCATGACAGTTTTAGCTCAATTTATCCCACTCATAAGCCCGTGTGCAATTATTGAGCTATATCGTTCGAAAGGTAATTAAAGTTACTACAATCCTGTGCAAAAGTTATTCAGGTAAAGTCCTCGGAACAAGGAAATAAATTGATACGAAGCTAAATGATTTTTTCACTATCCGTGTAAGGTTTTTGCTCAATTTCTCCCACTCATAAGCCCATGTCCAATTTTGAGCTATATCGGTCTAAAGGTAATTAAGTTTACTACAATCCTGTGCAAAGGTAATTCAGGTACAGTCGCCGGAACAAAGAACAAAATTGATACGAAGCTCCAAACAAATGATTTTGTCACTATCAGTGTAAGATTTTTGCACAATTTCTCCCACTCATAAGCCCGTGTGCAGTTTTTGTGCTATATCGTTCGAAGGGTAATTATATTTAATATAATCCTGTGCAAAGGTAATTCAGGTACAGTCCCCGGAACAAAGAACAAAATTGATAGGAAGCTCCTGATAAATGATTTCTTCACTATATCTGTGTAAAGTTTTTGCTCAATTTCTCCCACTCATAAGCCCGGTGCAATTTTTGAGTTATATTGTTCGAAAGGTAATTAAATTTACTACAATCCTGTGCAAAGGTAATTCAGGTACCATCCCCGGAACAAAGAACAAAACTGATAGAAATCTCCTGATAAATGTTTTTTTGTATTATCAATGTAAGGTAATTACACAATTTCTCCCACTCATAAACCCAAGTGCAATTTGTGAGCTATATCATTCGAAAGACAATTAAATTTACTATAATCCTGTGCAAAGATATATTTGGAACAATTTCCGCAACAAGGAACAAAATGCATAGGAATCTCTCATTATATAATACTAGGTATTCCCTGATAAGAAAATTCGGCTATAGTAATGCGGCAGTGCTGCTTACGGGTTTTTTTTTTTTATTATAAGTGCCCTCTTCTAGCAAAATATAGTCTATCTTTTCCTCGGTGGACGAAAGTGATATAGAAGTATAAATTGAAACTCACAGAAAAACTTTTACTTTAAAAGTACATGAGTTTAACATTCTTTTAGCAGCTACATCAGTAAATTATGTTATGAGATTTTTATAAAGTTAGCAAGACTTGTTACTGACAAGTATGCCAACCTTACACTTGTAATTACAGTATCCTCACTGTAGGAATGTGTCATGAGAGGAGAGGAAAAGAGGGGCCCCACCCTTTGTTTGTTATGGTGTTTGGCTTCAGTCATACAACCCCAATAAAAATTATAGATTTCTGTAGCTTCACAGTGTACCCTACTTTAGTAAACTGTAATCCAGTATTTATTTGAATACTTCTAGAATAGGCCTAATCTAATATTTGAATATTTTAATACAAATTATTCAAGAACCCATCTCTAATTAGTCAATCTTATTAGACCAGTCAGTCATTAGAGAAAAAAAGCAGTATTTGTAAACATTTTATAGCAAACTGATGGCGTTATGACTTGAGAAATAGTTAATAGATGAACCACCTTCAGAAACAATGATTTTTTATCGGGGAATTATTGAAACAACAAAAATTGTAAAAATTTGAATTTTTGGAGTTTTTCGCTTATATTTTGTAAATCATTGGATGGATGAAATGCTATACATTCAATGAAAAAGTTGTAGTAACTTAAAAACCCTTTAAAATACGACTTTGTAAATCTATTCGGTGCATTTTTTTTTCGGTGCTCAAGCAAAATTGGAAAAATTATGACATTTTTTAAATTCATAATTTTGACATTTTAAAGGTTAATGCTTCGGAATTGTGTAAAGTTACAGTTAATGGCATGTAGATTGACCATGAACCAGTTGGGCCCTTTCGGATATATTTATTTAACAACTGTTTAAACAATTTAGAGCGTTATTTTGAAAAATCATATAAATGAATTGTTACACTCGATTCTAATTGATTCTGAAAGTAGAGATCATGAGCTTCAGAAAGTATATTTCAGATTTCCATAAACATACCGAGAAGTTGTTTAAAAGTTTTCCTGAACACGACCATAAACGTGCGACCAATCGGTTGGAGTCTAGTGAAGTAAAGTTGAGGGGAACTTCTCCGTCGCTGGCTAGTTTACTAGTTAACTTACAGCTGCGAGAAGTTATGTGAATGGAGATTTTTGAAGCTACTTCTATTGCCACACTGCATTTTGAATTGTGTGCCAATTTTTATTTCTCTAGTAACAAAGTAAGCATATACCAGTAGAAGTAAAAGTTAAATTTTTTTTAACAGTGGATTAAATGGTGTTACATATCTTAACCTAGAAATAGATAAGTTAAATTAAAACAAAAATTGAAATGATCATTACCAGTAATTTCTCCAGATTATGATGGTGCATTTCCAAGTCGGACTCGTCTTCAGGACCTAAGTGTTGAATCTGTGTGAGTCGTACGTCGACCGCGGTCAACGCTATAACCGCTCTTCCCTGCACATCCTGGAAATCAGCCCACCGTTTATGTGCTGCGTTTAATTTCTTCAACAGCTCATCACCTAGTGTACCCAAAGCGTACCATCGAGTCAACGTACTCCTCACGTTCTTCGTCAGGTTTTCAACGGAGCTTTGTGTTGCCAATCGAGTGTACGATTGCTCTAATAGGGAAAGAGCGGGACGGCGACATTCGATTTCAGTCATTACGCCCTAAAACAATAAAATAAATATTATAAAGTACATTCAGTTTAACATTTTTAAGACTTATATAATAAGTCTTCAAGTACAAACATTTTAAATAACTTGATGCTAAAAAAACCAATACTCATTAAACTCATACTTCGATGATGTTACGACTTTTATCTTCAATTTGAACAAGGAATGTTTCTCCAATGATAAACAAGGATTTTAATATGAAAGGAGCACTGTTAATAATTCAAAGGATTTAATTGAATTACATTTATAATAAAGTAATTTGGGTATAAATAAAATAACACGGATAAAATAAAAATGAAACACACAACCGTGTAAGAGACTTAAAATACAAATAAAAAAGTACATCATGAAGGCAGTGAACACAACCTCTATGTTTAACAGTCAAGCAGCTGTTAAAGGAACTACAAAAATATGGATGTTGAACCTGTCAAACTGATGGACACTAATTTAATGTTACCCTTTCTTCGATAGCACGTACGAGACTGGTGCCGTCATTACCATTGTTTCGATGCCTCTCTATTTGCCTCTTTCTTTACTTACAAAATCCTTAAAATATTTTAAGTTAGACGTCAAGGTTCTTCAGTTTTTTGCAACAGAATTGATTATCTTTTAGGATGCGAAAGCAAAGCAAAGTTACCCAGAGCAACGGTAACAAATTATTTAAATTGTTCTCTGCAATAAACTTCCTGACAAAATTTTTAAAAATGTAGTAAACTAAATAAATATTGAACCTCTTGGCTATTAAGCAGGGACAATGCAGAGAGCTTGTTGGATGTGGTCGTGTGATGGAACAATGTTGTGCGTGAGGGGGTGTCTGTGTCTATTGCACAATTGAGTCCCTTTCCAAAACTACAACTTTTCAGGAGAAAGGAAAAACAGTCTGACATTAACTGTGTCAGTCATATGCTGTTAGTATTTTAACATATATATTCATAATACATTTTAAAACCGTATTTTAACAGTCAAAAGTTGAATTGCTGTTATTAATAATGGAAAATAAATTTTTGAATTTATCGTTACACGGACAATGATTGTTTTGCAAAGAAAGTAAGACCAATATTGTCAAATTTATTAGGAAACAAGGAAATAACATAATATTATATTATTAAAACAGTTTAAAGATACAATTGAAGAAATAATATCTTATCTTCTAAAGCGAGAGATAATTGTCTGTCTGCTAAATGGATCTGGAATCTCCGTCTAAGGATTTTTGATTTTTTGATTTTATATGGGGCTTTTGGCCACGAGAAATCGATTGGAAATGGTCACCAGTCTGGGAAAATTCGTTTTCTACGTCTTTTTATTAAATTAAAAAGTGAAATTTGTCCATTTTAAACAATTTAAAGCACAGCTGAGGCAAATGTTTTCAATGTCATTACAATAATCATCTGTTTTATTTTAAACGAAGCACAGCTGATGCAAATGTTTTCAATGCCATTACAATAATCATCTGTTTTCTTTTAAACTGTATTTTATTAGAGGTAAGCCTAATGTTGTATCTATTTATAGTTACCATGGCAACGAATACTTCTGCTAAATAAACATACCCTTTATTTAGTTGTTTAATGTTATAGGCCTAACCTAAACGATGTTCACGGAAATTTGCAATAATAGTTACTGTTATTGATGTGAGCGAAGTAGGCCCTAGGCCTAAATCGATATTGAAATATTAAACTTTAATTTAGGCCTGACTTATTTCTGAGGCATAGCGTTGAGATTATGGTTAATCCTTTAAACTGTATTTTTATTACAGGTAAGCCTAATGTTGTATATACCCTTTATTTAGTTGTTTAATGTTATAGGCCTAACCTCAAAACTCAATAATCCAATATTTATTATTGAAATCATAGCCCTGCTTATAATCGAGCTTTAGCTCGGTCTCCTGGTACTTATAATTTAAACTAAAGTTTGAAAATAACAAAAAACTAATATAATTAACAGCCAAGCATCTTCACCACTACTATTTTTTCATCACAAGAAACATAACAATCATTTATTGCAACATGTTCCTCTACTCTTGCAAGGCTTTCGTAAAAAGATTGATTGGACTGTATCTGTACAAAAACTGGAAAGTCTCTTTAGGTCTGCTAACTTTGCTGGATTCATAGGAATTGAAGACTTAGGATAAACTTAAATTCAGACAATCTGGAAGTCTTACTTTGTTTCTAACAAAAATTTTATGCCAAGGATAAAATCAACTCCTATAAAAGCGAGTGTATGTACGAGCATACGTGGAGTAACATTTAAAGAAGAAATAAATATTCATTTAACTTAGTAATATAACAGCTGATTTCACCCATTATCTGTAATACACAAACAAAACCTAGCGTAGATTATACTTTGGGGTTATGTTTACAACTTCAATCAATAATATAGCCTATATAATATTAATAACTTCTAAATCATTTGATCTATCAATATGAAATAAAAGGCAATTAAAAGATAATATTTTTATCTTTCTTTAAATATATATAATAATATACATAAACACAAAATCTTAACAAATATTCCTACAGTTTTATAGTCCTTATAATTGTACACATTTATCGAATTAAAAATCCCCGTCTGCATAGTTAGGTAGGCCTATAAAGTGTGTTGTTTAAATAGTATTTTCTCTAAATGATGTATTTCTGATGTGTATCTAATTAATCCTCCTGTGATTTTTCAAGGGGATTTACTAGTAATATTAATAATCATCATTATTAGTAATATTGTTTCTAACAATACTCTCTGTATTTCCTTATAAAATCTAATCTCACCAAACTAACCGAACTTGAGAAGCTTGCCAAATTACGATCAGCTGACTAAAGTCATATGCTATTTGTTACAAAAACAACCTTTGTAGTGGACCTTTTATTTTAAACTTTATTGTGAAGTTATGTTCTTATTTTGTATGAGTCGGTAGAACATTATATCAAGGAATGAAATAAATACCTAAAAAAAAGTTCTGACATTTAGGAATTCGATAAGAAATTAAACAAGCTACAAAAATTTAGTCACGCCAATACTTATAAAAAAATACTGTTTTTGAGTTATTTTCATTAAAAATTTTAATAGATTATTGGAACAAGCGTTTTTTTTTCAAACTAGGTCTTTACATTGATATGAGTAACGTGCAACATTTCAACTCAGTTAAGCCATTCGGTTAGATGGTAAAAGAAGCATTTCCTAACATATGTTTATAGGAAGTATTACAGAATCAGCCTACATATCGAGAGTGTGACTACTAGATAATGATTTACCTCGACATCGGCTATCAAAGTAGGCAGCTGTTGTAACTGCGCGTTCTCAGCCTGCGTCTTTAACCTCTGCAAAGCTTCTTCTCTCTCCTTCAACCACTTCTCCTGCTCTTCGCACAGTCTCAACACGTCTTGCAGCAAAGACCAGACGGATAACAGTTTCAACTTTCTCTCAGAAGATGTCACGCACACGTTCTTCCACCGTTTCTCCAACGTTTCCATCGCTGTTGAGATACCCTCCGTGTTGAGCTGAACATTACATGTGTCGCAATCGTTGAGAAGTAACTCACAGAGGTTCAACACATCTCCGATGTTGCCGCTTTGCTGTTCAATATTTTTCTGCAGTTCCTATAAAAGTAATATCGTAAATAGCAAGAGTGTTTGATACTGATAGAAGAATAAAATTACAAACTTACTTTTGCACCTAAAATAAAACTGTACACAGTGCCCACAGTGTTTCAACTCAAGAAAGTGAAACTTCCGGACGCCGCAAAAAAACACAAATTACATTTCAAACCAAAGTACTATTTTACCTTATAAACTCGATCATATATCTGATGATAAATTAAACTTATGTTCAATATGCAAATATGTTCAATCTATAACATATGTGCATGTTCCGATTCACTCGCAACAAAATCTCTGAAATTACAAATCGCACAGACCTGAAATTTGGTAGGTAGGTGCTCGCTCTGAAACCATTTTAGCCAATCTAACCACAAGAAATAATTGAAGAATTTTAATTTAAAATGGTTAAATTTTGTTTAATAAAATAATTAGAAACAGTAAAACTCATGCCTTGATTTAGCACCTTTAAAATTGTGAATATTTTACAGATGTTTCGCCTATTTATCAGGCATCATCAGAACTTAAATACTTTTCACATTACTCTGATTAAATACATAGTTTATAAAATCACATTTACCAAATAAATTAAACATACATTTAGAACACTTAATAAAATTTAATGTCACAGTGTGTGACCGTCCACTCTCTTGTTTTAATATATATATTAATATCTATTGGTTATGGCTATACATACATTAATGGAACTGAGATATTAAATGAAGAAGTCAGTTAAACATACCTCGTGCTGTGCCAATGCCTTGTCCAAAGCAGGTTGAGTGCACTGTTCCAAGACTACAGGAGCGGCTAACTGTATCTCTATACTGTGAAGCCATCTTCTTAGTTCTTCTATCCTTAACTCCAATTGACTCATTCCCTGGCACAAAGTAGACAATGACAAATTATAGAACTCCTTTGTAACTGTGTAATTATAGTTTAGTGTAATCATAAATATTTTTCACCATACTGCTTCAACATTCTTAACCCTCGAAGTGCTACCATCTCATAATGAGATGATTCGTAAAATAGATTTATCGAAGCTAAATAGTTACCGGACTAACTTGCACTTTACATAGAATGGAAGTAAATTGAATTCTTTATCTAGTAGGTAGTGCGAGTTTGTCTACGTTGGAGGAAAAAGAGTAGCAGACGACAATATTGTCAGCTGTAAGCCGTGGATTAAATACATTTGAAATGTGACATACTTCGATATGTTTACCTGTAAATGTTTTTTTTTATTCTTTAACCCTCAAAGTGGCAGACTGTAATCTTTACTGCAGTCTCTCGGGCGCAAATGCAACCCGCTCGAACCTTAGCGAGAATTTGCATATATTTGCATAGTCGATAATTTAATCAACTTAAAATCATCCAATCGTAATAAAACTAGCACCTACTACAACCCTCACAATTACTTTACTTTACAATTAAATCTAAATTA
>JAGFPH010005141.1:50701-73152 GCA_018207615.1 Philaenus spumarius
ATACAAAGCTACTTTTACTGGAAATTGAAAAAATATTTAGAAATATAAAAATGGTGTTTGCTCTTAACTAATATTTACATCCTTGCAAATTCTTGTTTCTCAAAAGGGATCAAATTATGATATTGATCTGAATTTTGTTGAATATTTCGTCTGTACTATCCAGAAATTTAGACTGAAGAGCACTGTACTAAAATTGAAATATATAGATGATTTTTTTATGAACAATATTGTCTTAAATACTTATATATATGTTAATTTGTTTCAGTCAAAATGTATAGCCGCATGTCAATCTTCTGTGGAGCTTATAAAACATCTTAGCTCCTTGCTTATGGAACAGTGTCAATCTTCACCCGAAGAAGCCAAAACGGAAGAAGTGGAAAACCTGACAAGAAAGTTTGAACAGCTGTTGGCCAGAACCAAAGCCAAAGAAAAAGAGCACAACGAAGCGAGGTTAGATTTCTCATTTTACTTAGCTTTGTTTGTTACTTTGTATTTGGGAAGCTCGTACAGAAGCTAGATATTGTTTTTTTGTTGACTAATAAATATGTTTTGTTTTGTGTTATGTAGAACTAATTATTGACCGTTTTACTCACAAGTGTTTTAGGACTCTGAAACTGTAATTATTATAAAGATACGAATCGTCAAATACCAATGATAAACTTTAATTCAGCATTAGTGGAGATTCTAAAAATGTCCAGTAGTTAGCAGCACAACAATATAAGTATTACTTAATTACTACTGTTACTAAGTTACATTTCAAACGAAAGAGTTATTTATATTTTTTGATACGTTTGGCTTACCTAAGTCAAATCACAGTACACTGTTATATTTTGAGGACCGATCGAGTCGGTGGCCTTTTTCTAAGGTAGTTTACATTATTATAAACATTATTTGTATTGTGTTTATTTAATGAAAATTTATGAGAATATGCAACCTAATTGACTAAATATAAAAATGAAATTAATTAATAATTTGTAACACGAGATCTTGCGACGATCCCGTGACATCACATCTGGTTTTGCTTGTGAAAGTTGAGTAGATGTCATCTGTGACTATACAACCATGTTTTTGTAACCTATTCTTTAACGTCAGTTAATTTTTGACTTTATATTTTATCAGAATGACTGGATTTCTTGGCTTCCAACAAAGGTAGAACATTGTTTGAGATCTCTCATTTTAAAGGAATTTCTATTTTGTGGTTTAAAAATTATGATAACTTCAACCATTTTTCCAATATGGCCGCTAAATTGAATATATCCAATGGAAACTCCGATTTGTATTACATTTTTTAAATTTAAACATAATTGTAGGACTTTTTCTTTTCGTTATTTTTTTTTTATAAACCCAAATGTTTTTATGCAAATTTTACTTGACATTTGAATTTTTAGATTTTTGAAAGGCTTTTAGCTACTTGTGGGGGTAAGAGATCAAACTGTGACACCCATTTAAAAATTGCTTGAAATGACATGTTTACCAAATCTCGTAATAAAAAGAACACATTTAAAATTATATTTTAATAAAGTTATTTAATTAATATAAAATAATTACTTTTTATTTTCTCTCCGTCGTAACAATACTTATTTATCTCTTGATTACCGGTTTCGGTGAAACTAAGCCACCATCGTCAGATCATTACACAAATGTTTGTAGTTATTCATTTTTCCACAATCTAAGCGTACAATATTTTTTTTACTTGACAACATATAATAAACAAAAAGTACACATTATTAAAAACTTTTTCACACATCACGCACACGGACACAATAAAACTTTGAAACGTACAAAACAATATAAATCCAAATATCAAGTTGATGTTCAATCTGGATGCTTGTATCACACAATCTGGATTCCAACTGAAGGTGGTTGTTCAATGTTTATTTAGGTCTGTTCGGATTTGTTTGCTGGTGGAGGGGGATGATTGTATTAAATATTTCATTAGATGAATAGTTTAATTTGTCATTCAAAATACATTCTGGATGTAATTTGTGACATCTGTATATTTGGAATTCCTCTGAAGTATTTAAAATGTGTCCCTTCTTGCACTTGTGTGGTCACAATCTATAAGGTTTTCTGCAAAACTTGATTTCTGTTTAATGGTCTTCTTAGGCATATGTTCCTCAAACCTTTCGGAAAATGTTCGACCCGTCTGTCCAACGTAATATTTTGGACAATCGGTGCATCTTATTTTATAAACCCCTGACTGTTTGTATAAGTCCTTATTTTGATTCGTTTTGGAATGTATTAAGTTTTCTATTTTATTATCTTTTAATGATCGGTTTTAAGTTATCAGCAAAAATTCTAAATAATGAAGGCAATTAAAATGGAATTGTTTGTAAGAATGAGTACTTTTATGATATGACTTCATAAAACATGTATTTTGGCATTTTTTTAAATGCTGCCGAAAGATTTCACCCATGTTTAGGATTTCCCGCAGAAACGAAGCACTACTGAAATTTGTAGGGAGTTAATTAAGGCGTAAATTAAATTTATTATATGTAAAATGAGCGGACAAATTGAATGAAATAGATGTAACAGTAATTTTTTAAATATTTGATGCAAAATTTGGTTTTAAAAAACATGTTTTCTGTATGTTTTTAGTACATTAACTGCATGAATTGTGTATAAACTCATGAACGAATCAAACACAACTTGTAGAGAATTTAATTCTAAAGATAATTCTGTAAGCTAGGCCAATAAAAAATAAACACAAATTTTGAAAAAAATATGTTTTTCATTAAATAAAAATACAGTAGACATTAAATCTTAACATTTTTGTAATTTAAATTAATTTTAACATTAAACTGATACAGAAATAAAATAAATAATAATCATTTCTACATTTAATAAGGTTTAAAGTAGATATACCACTTCTATATCAATACGTTTTGCACCTCGCCTTCTATGAGTTGTTAACGATGCTCTCCTCAAACCTGGCATGGCTATTTCAAAAAGTGAATGTACTAAAAACCTAAAGAAATCCTGTTTTTTAGAAGGATTTTGAGTTTTACATCAGATATCTCAAAAATATCTGTGTTACAGAACTGGAACCTATTTCATTCAATTCGTCCGCTCATTTTACAAAAAATAAATTTAGTTTTACACCTTAATTAAAACCCTACATGTTTCAGTAGGGCTTTGTTTCTGCGGAGAATCTAAAATCTCTGAATCAGATATACATCCGATTGATATAAATCTTCCGCCACTCGTTACTCTCTAACGAAGCATTTCCGGACCTATGTTTATATTGAACTTATTTCATAATTTTTGCTAGTGGAATCTGCTCAGAAAGTGCTCGGAACATTATGCGAATCAGCCTGTATATTTTTTTCTCTACATCGCAAATAGTAATTATTAAATAGACCTTTTTCACATATTACAGTGAATTTTGAACATTCTGCAGGAAATTATGTAGGCAATATTTTCATAATAAACTAATGGATCAGTTGTAAACGTTTATGTAAGTATGTGGATGTTGTAGTGAACTATTGTACAAAATGTAATGTTTACTTAGAACAGCATTTTATCTTTCACATGTTACTAACAGTGTGTGACTAACTCTGCCAACAGGTCTCTCAATCAGGATGGTTATACGTTCTTTTGTAAACAGTTAAGTGAAACTTTGTAACAAGTGTTGTAGCTTTTGTGTTGTTAGCAGTTTAATTAACTCTGCTTCACCTTATCTGTAATGTGGTGCGAGGGCATAGTGGAAGGTTTTGTTACAAACTTTATTTTAGTAATGGTGTTTCAAAACTTGAGAAGCTTATCACAGACATTAAAACTAAATATATATACAGGGTGTCCAAGACTTTACTTTATTTGTCAGCAGCTAAAACAAGCAAATAATACAATATAACATGTGTCCTATCTCGATTTATTTTCTGTCTGTATGTATTTCTACAAATACCTTAATATCTCACAAACGGTTTAAGATATGATCATGAAACTGGGTACGAATATTCATCTGACTAGGGTACATGTTACTTAAAAAATTGGTTTCCCTCTAACAATCAGTTTCAAAATGGCGGCAGTTGAAAATTTTCAATGTTAAATGTCTAGAAAACTATAAATTATTAAAAAAAATGTAAAGTAATAAAGTTTTTAGACTATTTTACAAAGACAAATCCAACAATATGTAGTTTCTAATAATAATAGAAATTACAAAATTTTTTTAATAATTGAGTCATAAATAACGGAGATAACTAAAATTTATTGGTAGAATGTAGGGCTTTTTATTGCTATTTCATTAATATGACCACCTTCAGCTGAATAGCCCTACATTCGATCACTCAATTTGAGTCATCTCCGTAATTTATGACTCAAATTATTAAAAACCATATATTGTTGGATTGGTCACTTACTTAACATTAAAAGTAAAATGTACCCTATTTATATCAATATTCTACCCAGTTTCATGATTATACCTTAAATTAAATTAATATACCTGAGATATTAAGGTATTGTAAAAATCACATACAGACGGACAGACAGAAAACAGATTGAGATAGGACACATGTTATATTGTATTATTTGGTTGTTTTTAGCTGACAAATAACCCCGTAAAGTTTCTGACAGTCAAAGCTGGACACCCTGTATGTATCATGGCATGCTTAGTTTTCCATTTAGCTGCAATTCTGTGTTTTTAAAAACAAACAAAAAATATTTTTTAAATGGCAAATGACACAGAAATGGAAGTTTGTGTGGTTCAAAAAGTTTGTATAAATTTGTATCATGACATTTAGCTGCAATTTTGTGTTTTTAATACAAAAACAAATATTTTATAAATGGTAAATGATCCAGAAATGAAAGTTTGGTGCATAAACAATTGTAAGTACTGATGGAAAATAGCGCTACTTAGTGGTATCACCGTTATGGGTGACAGTGATAATAGGTGATAGTCACCTATTATTCAAGTCACCTTTACCGGCTTGCAGCCAGCTAGCTGTATCGCCATGCTATTATTACGGTTGACTGTTATGTTAAGTTAGGTTAGATGTTTAAAGGGTTTGCTCCACGACTGTCTATTACCGTAATTAAATTCTAATGCAGTGACAGTCAGCGGAAGCAGAAAGTGTTTTTCAGAAATCAGAATGCTGCATACGGAGATAAGGCTATCGATCACCTATTATTTCATCACTTTATTTTGTTCGCGTCCATGAATCCAAGTCCGTAACGTAGTTGATTTCAGTCCAGTTTGTTGCGATCATTACAAAAGTAATAGTGTTTCCAGTAACGCATTACTATGATCATGGCTTCTATTGGTAATAGTGTTATTCATCCTATTGTGTTACATAACGCCCATCCCTTGTTGTAATAACATACATTAAATCTCTTACTATGTAAAGGTCCATTAAAATAAAGTATAATTTAATATCACCGCCGAAAGAGTTTTTGCAAATTGTACAGTTTATAAACTTTGTTTGTAGCATTTAAATTGCCATTTTGTAATGCTCGAGGGAAATCGATTGATAAATTTTTTTTTCAAATTTAAGAAGATAATGGCATGTATTTATGCAAACTTATGTTGATGTGGGGAATAAGCTTCTATTGTTTGTATTTCTATTAAACATTCTTTTCATACACAACAGGCAATACTGAGCCTCGCCTGTAGAATTCTCATTCTAGAGCAGTTTATTGACTTCTATGCTTTTATAAAATGTTCACACCCTAAGCCAGCTATTGCTTACTACTTTGTGTGCTTAGAAAACATAAGTAGCATACTTGAAGAGGTATACTATAATATTTACAACTGTTTGTAATTTTAAATGTGATGATATTTATGAATACATACAATTTTAAGCCAGTTATTTGAGAGTTTGAGGCAAAGAGCAGACTCATCATATTCTTAGCAGCATTCAATGTGTAAAGTAAATTAATAGTTTTTTAACAATGTTGTACAAAAATATATGTACCCAGATGTTTGCAAACATTGCCATTGAATCACTAATGCTTGGATAGTACATAAACTTAATATCTTTAGTGGTTTAGCTAGCATATCAATAAAAGTAGAAAGTAGAAGATGTGGAGAGATTCAGTAGGGATTAGAAGAGAACAAGGTTGAATCTAATACGAAGAATGTTTAGATTAAACACACCAACAGAAGTGGTTGAACTGGAGTGTACCACTTGATTATAAGTTTTAATAAAACTGCAGAACTCTTCTTGAGTTTCAAGTTTTGTAATTTATTTACTTTCTGTTGTTACATTGCAAGACCTGTAGAATTAGGTCTTCATTACTTCCTTACTTGTAGAGGCTACTAGATTGAATTATAATTGTTGAAGATTTGGATTTTTTTATAAATTGTCCAAGGCGAATAATTAAAAAATAATATACTACTTGACCATACATTCAATTCAACATTTTTTTACTCAAGCTTACCGTTCAAAACTCAAACTCTAAAAGATAATAATGCAGTAAAGGTAGTTGGAAGGTTTTTACATTGGCGGAAACATCTACTGGGTTGAGTCAAAATGTACCCTTATATTTTTTCAAATTAATTCAACAAAAAAAATCATGTGACATAGAGAAAACAGGAAAATACAATAAAATCGTACTTAAAATTAATTTTTATTGAGTACCTATAAACAAAAATTTTTTGGGAGTAAAGTTTGTTTTATGTGTAAAGCAAGAGAAAATATAGCAGGTACTAGTGGATTCTGTTTCTTATGTAAAAATTTCAGATAATTCAGTTTATTTAACATTGTGTGTTAAATGTTACAGTGATGTTGGAAGATTGACATGTCCCCTGTGCTGTAAACGCAATTGGCAACAATTTGACAACGACCTTTGGAGACTCCAGCAATGGCTACAGTTTGCTGAAGGAACTCAAGCTTCTCAGACAACTCCGCCCTCCAACATCGGACAACTGGAAGAAGTTATACAAGACCAGAGGGTACATACTAGATACTGCTTAGTCAACTTGTGATAGTATAGTATACATATTTATGTTTTGCCAAGATACCAAAGAAATATGAATTAAAATCCTATTGTATAGGGCTCTGGTATATTGGACCACACTAACCTTTTACTTAAAATGTAAAAAGATTAAGGAAGTGTAAACTGATAATCTAATTTAAATGTTTGCCAAATCAATGTAGGCCTACTCTACAACAGATTAACATTTGTTTTGTACAAAACATATCAACATATTTGCAAAATCACAAATCTTCGGAATCAAAATATGTACAGATTTTTTATTTAATAGTTAGATCCCTGTTAGATGCTTGCTAAGCAAGAATGTTTGCAACGTTCAATTATTGAAATAATGAACTAGGTTACGTACCTTTACAGTTTTTTACAGTTTCTTTGTTTTTATGTTGGATAACCTGTTTCGACTTTTACTTGAAGGTCATCTTCAGATACATAAAACACTTATTCGTTCGTATGATCTTGGTTGTTGTATTATAACACTCACATACGTACACACGCAACTCAATAATCAACATTTAAATTCAGACCGATGCGCACGGACAGGAAACATGTCTCGCTCTAATCACCTCAGCATGGGTTAAGAGTCCAGTATGTCTATTTGTATTAGATCACCCCTACCTTACTCTTTCCTTGTCTAATGTCGAAGACAAGAAAATTCTCACATACGCAACGCATAGTTCACGCTTAAAAAAACACGTAAAAACATATTTTTTAAACATTCACCATTCTTGGGTCGTTACAATCGTGTTATGGTTAAGTTCTTAAAATAGATCCACTGTCGGACCGACTTGAACAATTCGATGTAGACTCATTGTTCACTAGCTCTGTTAGTTGCATAACTTATAGGCGCTTCTAATGTCATGGTGCTGTTGTAGGATCCAAATTGTACTTGATCGTCGAGGATGCTGTTGGGTTCCGACTTTAGCATACTGTAAATGAAAAATTACTCCATTTTTCATTTACAATTGAAAAAAGACTACCATTTTTTGCCTTTCCTACATTTCTTCAATACCTGTAGGTCTTTTTGTATGCCTTCCGTTGTATGGTTGGCGTTCACCTTGTGTTCAGCATATGTTGACGTTTGACTAAATGTGAGTCTTGGTAAGTGCTCTTTGTACCTGTCTTTGAATGAAACGGAAAGTTTATAATAATTTAACAATCCAGGAAAGTAGGAATTACCATCATGGTTAATTTATTGTACTTTCATACTCATGCATACGTTCAATTAGAAACACTGAAGCCCCAACCACAAGTTCACGCTGATAATTATTGCAAATATTTACTATAATTGTTAAAGCTAAATAAGATTAACATATTTTATTCCATTTATAAATTATCAATGAATAATTAATAAAATACCTTTTTGGGAAATAAAAGCCACCATATCCAGTTTTGGATTGTTAAGACAGATGAAAGTAATAATAAACTGTAACCAATCTTTAAAGTGATACCAATATTAGACTCGAGCGACATACTTACTTATCTGTTTTATCAGTAATGTTGTACTTGATGAAAACAAAGATAAATCTGCAACTAAAGCCAAGAATTAAGGTTCTACAACTAACTAACCTACTCACTTTGTCATTCATCATAAACCATTCTTCAAATTTTTATAAAAATGATCTTGTTATACAAGTTCTTAAACTTATACTTTGGAAGTTGTTATACTTTGGCAGCTGGTTGAATATTTCATTGTCTAAATCGTAAAAGCTTTTTGTAAAAGTTGATTTTTTACTTTAGGCCTATAAAACAGACCCTGTGCTGCACTTCTTGTTTGTAGTATACGGATGTGCTGGAGTGTTTAATAATTCTTGTGTTACAGGAGTTTCTTTTAAATTTGGATAGTCACAAGAATTTGGTCGTTTCCCTGAACATCGTAGGAACACATTTAGCAGAGCACACCGAAGATGAAGTCAGAGCCAACGAGTTGAGAGAACGATTGGTCTTGATGAACAAACGGTGGGATCAAATGTGCAAGAATGCTGCCTCCTGGCAGACGCAACTTCAATCTGCTCTCATGGAGGTAATTTATTATATAGGCTTTTGTATAACATAAACCGGTCATAAATAAATTACAATGTACAATGACTCAAATGTTTGTACATTTTTATATAACTTCTGGTTACACTTCAATTAAATTGGATCAATAAATAAGTTTTTTAATTGATTACTATAAAATACTTATTTGATATGTTTTGTTTTAGAATCCCGAGTTTCACGAGCACATCGCTGAGCTTGTTGATTGGTTGGAAAGGACTGAAAATTCTATTCGTCAAACTGAACCAGTCGACCTCGCAGATGAAACTGTTGTCATTCAAACGAAATTTAACAAATTTAGAGTAAGTTTTTAGTTTAAAATTATCTGCACATGTGGAAATTTGTTTTTGTTTAACAATAAAGCTGCATTATTCCTTTTCCAGTCATTCAGTAGGCCAATGTACATCAAATGGAGGTGTGTAGCAATACACATTGTAGATACATTTATTAATACACTAGGGGAAACCCCTGCGTGCTCCTTCTATACACATAATCATATTATGTTTGCTTTATAATAAAGGTGTATGATTAATAATAACCCCAAAGCTAAGATGGTAAATAATGTTAAATGTTCAAATCAAATTATTTTGTATATTGCCTAACAGCAGTTATAATAAAGGTTAAAAGAACCAGCAAGGCTCAGTTCTACACTTTAATAAAAACCTAAAATACAATAAAAGTTATAAATACAAATAATTTCTTCAAAGTTTGAAATCAGCGTTAATGGAAACCAGTGTTGGAGCAAACAGCAGTTTTATCTGTTATTTTATTCAATTGGTTGCTATGGTAATAAATGTAAATACATGTGTTGGTTCATCAGTCTAGGCCTAACCTAAGATTTTTTTCTGACTAAATTTACAAATATTGAAATAAAAAATGTTTTTATCAAAATGAATTGTAGCCTATGT
Organism: Philaenus spumarius; assembly: GCA_018207615.1. Classification (NCBI taxonomy): domain Eukaryota; kingdom Metazoa; phylum Arthropoda; class Insecta; order Hemiptera; family Aphrophoridae; genus Philaenus; species Philaenus spumarius. The sequence continues at coordinate 60,574 of JAGFPH010005141.1, forward strand.
TACTCAGGGATAGTGTAGCTTTTTATTCGTAAAGAACAATTTTTTCAATCGATTTAGTAGTTCCAGAGATTACCATACAAACAAACAAATTTTACTTCTTTATGATATTAGTATGGATGTGACATTTTATTATATTATATTGATTTAATATAATGTGATATTATATTATATTAACGTAACGTGTGCATTAAAAACATCAGTTTATAATGCAATTGAGACCTAAGTTGTTTTGGTGTCTTTCAGTTTAATTTACACAAGGAAAAGGTATGCACAACACAATATCCTGCAATAACACTGGCAATAAACGAGGTGTTGTCTAATTGCTTGCTTTTTTAACTAAGTTGGAAATCTTTAAATGTTAACCGTATCTTTTCAGGACTTACAGCGGGAGTTGGAACGCTGTGAGCCACGAGTAATGTCACTTCAAGAAGCAGCCAATCAGCTGTTGCGACACAGCAACGCACCGGAAGGATCGGCAACTGCTTGCGCTCGTCTGACGAACCTACGACTCCGTTTGCAATCGTTGATTCGTGTCACAGGTGTATACATCTTAAAGCTGGGTACTGTCCTCGGAAGGGATCCCACTGATTTGCGAAGTGCGTTGATCGCACCTAGACATACATCGCTCGCTAGCCTGTCGCATGAGGTGAGTTGCTTTTATTAGGTTATAAAAAACATCACACAATAGTAGTTTGACCGCTTAAACCATTATTGCCGAAGCAAACGATTTTCGTAGCCAACTATTGTAAAAATTCAAGAGCAACATGTGTGATACACAAAAAAAATGTTCCAAACCCATTTTCTAAAATACTTGCTTTTCCATTTTGCCTCCATTTTGGATTTTTAACGAAAAAATGAGATCTTCTGAGCGGTGAATGATGCAAAGATTAAATTTGGCAAGATTTGCAGAAAATAATAAACTATTTTTCAAAATGGTAGCAATTTAAATTCTTTGAACATAAACAACTTAAAAACTGTGCATTTTATAAAAAGTACAGTGGACTTGGTCTAATTCGGACTTATTTAATTTATAGTTGTGGATAGTTCTAATTCTTATTTGGTTCCTTGAAATCTTTATTGAAGTAATGTTAAAAAATCTCATTGAACTAGAATATTTTTGGATAATTCAAATGATTCTAGCTTATACAAATACAAAAATCTGCTTCAAATTAAGCATTTTAAGAAAACAACAGTATGCTGTATTATTCGGTTGAAAGGTTTATTGTTAAACCCCAGGGACCAATCATGTGCCGTTATGCGGACTGGTGATATCGTTACAACTTAATTTTTTCTCCATCAGTCATCTGTCAGTGCTGTAGAACTGTTTACTGTACTGTACAATATAGTAAAACCTCAAGTGCAATACAATACCTTGACGTGAATAAGGGTTTCAAGAAAGATTTGTTGATCTCAGCAATCAAAGGTTTCAGGTTCTTACATACAGTACAGTGTTGTAGAAAACAGTGGTTTTAAATTGTATATAAAGGTAAAATTGGTTAAACTTTTGTTTTAAATTTTCAAATATTTAAACTTTTAAATATATTTTTCTTTTAGTTTTGAGGTTTTGTGTGATTTGAATTTTTTGAATGATCCACCAGTGTCCACTGTACAAATAGACTAAAAAGTTTTATCTTTTATCTTGCATCGATTTATACACTGTAAAAAAGCAAATAAACGGTATCAGGAACTGGCACATAATTTCTCACAAACATATTTAAATTATAAACAGATTCACTGTGACTTCATAATTGTATTAAAGTAGAGAGTAAATAATAAATATTATTATTAAAATTATTCAATCGATTTCGAACAAATTTGCACCAAACATGTCAATTAGGCCTGTATAGATGCAGGAAAAAATGTTTTGGAAAACAACCTCCTTTTTGGCCAAAAAAAACCCCAAAAATCTGTTATTATTATTAGCTAAACGAAAATTTTTAGACAGATACTGTTTTTTTTCACATGGTAGGGTTAAGGGCTACAAATAAGCCACATTTTATTAAAATAGAGCCAATTTTTATAAAAACATAACTGATTTTTTGGAGGATTTTGGCCAAAAATGAGGTTGTTTTTCAAAACATTTTTTGTGCATCTATACAGGCCTAATTGACATGTTTGGTGCCAATTTGTTCAAAATCGATTGAATAGTTTTCTCTCTAGCTATACATACAGACAGACATTTTGTAAAACCCACTTTTTTGTACTCAGGGGGTCCCAAAACGGATATTTCCACAAAAGTTTCAACATCGATTTTTTTGCGATCACTATACACTGTAAAATAGTATAGTGAGAAAGTAAAAAATGAATAAATTCAGAACAATGATAAATATTCATAACTTGCTTAATAACACTGAATGCTGATGTACTTAATTAATTTCCTCAACAACCAGTGGCCTATTCAGTGCTAGAAAAACAAATTTTTTGATATTTTTTTATAAAGTGCACTGTTTTTCAATTAATTTTTTTTAAATTACTGTGCACCATTATGAAATGTGGTTATTTTTACATGCAAAATTTTGTGTCTGCCATTAACCATTCAAAAGACTAGAGTTTAAAAAAAATAAAAAGTCAAAATGGAGGCAAAGTACTTTAGGCTATACGTTGTGTTTTAGCACTCTGCTATAATTTTAGGAATCTTTACTTTTGGGACGATGAAAACTAATATCATTAATAAAATGTTCATCTTAAAAACTAATTTAGTTTTTCATCCATAACTCGGTTATCTTTTAACTTACAGAAAAGAATTAAAACCATAATTTTGTGTCAAAAAAAGACAACTATTTTTGTTTCATACATTTCATTTTGTGTAAAGCTTAATGGTTTTTTATTTATTGAACATCAAATATTTTAAACCGTGGTCATTTTAAATTTCGTGTTTGGAAAATTTTAATACCTTTTTGTAGTTTTGCCTTTGTACTATAAAATTCAATGCAAAATTTCAACTTAGTATCAACCCATTTTTTAGATAAAATGAACAAGTGAAAAAAAACAAAATTGTAGCACTGTAAAAAACTATGGAATTTCAGACTAAGAAAATTAGTAGGGAGTTTTGAAACAGCGTGTATACGTCTGAATGTACTTTTTTTAAAAAAAGGTTAATACATTAATAGTGTAATTTTTTCAATGCCATTAATCAAGTCTAGGTTAAACAAATTGAAAACGTCATGACAATTAGTTTCTAGGAGTACCATACCAATAACATTTACTTGACACTAGCTGAAATATCAAACTGAGTTTGGTTTTTGTTGCCATGACAACATTTTAGATTTCATACGACAAAATATAATGCTGTGACATACATTACCGTTGTTTTAAAAGTTTTGACTTTATGTCATAAAAAAAACACTCCTTAAGTTTGGTTGCGAGTAGGCTGCTTATGTTAAAAAACAGTTTTTTTTAAACGCTTAATGAAAATTACTGGAATACAAAAGGGATAGTATTCCTCAGTTAGTTGTGAATATCTCATATATTCATTGGTAATTTATTAAATAATAAAAATATGGAGTAAAAATATTAACTTAGTGTATTTAATAAGGGACTTTGAGATAACTTTAGTGCGTACTTTTAAAAATGTTTGTGTGTTTACTCGGTTACGAATCACTTTAGAGAGTAAACAGTACTTGAACTGTAATAGTTTTAAATGCTTCATATTTAGACTGATGTACAAAGTAAAAGAAAACTAAAACGTTAATTTTTAACACACACATCTTTATATTTATGCCCTCCATTAAGTTTTATTCAACTCGTAGCGTTGTTGAAGCTCTGAATTGGTAATCGATGGCTCATTTCGGAAGATGCTTTTCTTCATCATTCCCCACAAAAAAGCGACAGGTGGTGAAGGCCGGGGGTGTGGTGGATGGGTATGGAAAATTTGTTCCTCGGGAAATTAATTGGTCGCCAAACTTCTCTACGACATCGTCAGAACATTGAAATCCAAGAAAACGTAATGTTTGCTTGATGATAAAACCGTTTGTTTAGGTGTTCACATGGGCGGATCCAGCCGGTTTTCAAGGAGGGGGCTGCCTCCTAACCGGGGGGGAGGGGGGAGGATAGAATAATTTTTTTGGAATATAGTGCTTGAAAACATCTTTTTAAACTATTTCACGAGCACCCATTTTGAATAGGAATTAAGGATTATATGCTTTACCCAAAAATTAAATTTTATTTTAACAAATCCAACTTAACAAAATTCCCACAAACTTACAGTAGGGCTATGCAGTTCCAGCCATACGGGAATATGTAACGGCTAGGGCGTTGAAAATGTACATATTTCATGGAAATACCCGAATAGCCTCGGAACACTAAACCAGGTTTTCCTTATATCAAACGAAAATATAGTACTTGCACTTCAAATCGATATAAAAATCATTACACAAATTACAAACATATCGATTTGTAATAGATACATCAAAATATGCTTACTCATTGGTGGAAAGCTGTTGAATTGCAAGGGTTTACAGAAAACTTTGTATCTAAGAAACTATAAAAGTGACGAACGATTCGAAGATCGTGGTAGAAAGTTCAAATCTAGAATCCAATGGAATCCCTTATCTTCTTCTCAAAAAAACTCTGTACAACGATGATTACATATGTAAACATACGTTTTAGAAGAAATTTGTAAATGCAAAAATTAAAGTTTTAAACATTTTCTTTCCTTGCATTTCGTTTCATTGAGATTAGATAATATTTAGTGGGTGAAATATTCGGTACAAGTTGTGTTGTCTGAGAGTACTCAATTGAGCAGTCTGTCACTTAGACGATTAAACAAAACAAAAATATAAAAACCCAAAGGAGGGGGCTGCAGCCCCCACAGCCCCCCCCTGGATCCGCCAATGGGTGTACATGACTTTCATATGTAAACCATACATTAACATTGAGGCAACTAAAATACTACTTCTTTTAAAGGTTGATCAGTTTGTATTCTATACGGGAATCCACCAAGGTTTTTTAACAATCTTCTCAAAGATGTATTACTGATGTTCATTTTCAAAAATGTCCGGGGAAGGCTTCTTTTCAGAGATTGAAGGACTTGGGGAAGAAGTTTACCGTGAATTTTATTCGTAGTGACTGTTTTTGGACGGCCTACATATCCAATTTTGTGTCAAAACACTATCCGCACAAAGGATTATAACAACACTTATAATTACAACGTTACTTGACGTTACGTGTGAAATCGTTTTTGAAACACTACAAGATTTCACATCAAACTTTTTTTCTATGATAAAAATTTTCTCTAGAGTGGTAAAAACCATTAACGTTACTAACCTAAAATAATAACCAGCAACGTGGACTGGCAACAACATTCTAATCAGCTTTCCTTTTTAGAAACATCCACAGCTGCTTTCATTTAAGTACTGTTTATTTTGGGTGGGCTCATCCAATTGTTCAACCTCGAAAAAACCAACTGAGCCTTTGTAATATATGTGAGTTTCAGGGGTTTTAATTAAGTAAACAGGGGTATAACGTAAAGGGAGTAGCTATGTAAATTTTGGATGAATTAGCCTAATTTAAAACATTGTATTTTATAAATAAATAATAAACATAGAAATTCAAAGGGGGGAATGCAGACGTTTTGGATTATATAAAACAAAATTTGACTTAAAATATATTTTCAATTTTAAAACGAAGAACTTACATACAACTTGCATATGTCTAAAATAAAAAAACATATAGTGTTAAAGTACATTGAAGAAAACTTGGGACACTCAGTTTTTAGCATACAGTCGATAAACATCTTAAAGGACAGTTGTGTAAAAGCAAGAACAAAAATTTGATTTGTGATGTTGGTAGTATGAGTTACTCCATTCAGGGAGACATATTTACGGTCCCCTGGAAAAAGGAGGCGGAGCCAAAAGATAGACGCTATACTTCTTCCTCACTTGTTACTGAGACCTTATACAGTATGGACCTGTTGATTGTTTGGTGGTGAAATGATTTCACAAGCATAAGTTTTTGCGGTGTTTAGAGTTTAAATACCGTTCAAGTATGTTCAAAAGTTAGTAGAGACAGTGTAGTGAACAAAAAATATAGAATGGCGTAAATCGTACGTTGCAAAGCACAGAAAATTGACTTTGTAGATTTCGTTAGGGTGTGCCGGCTTAAAATGGACTAATGGCGGACGTTTGCAAATAGGTGCCACGTGAGACGATGTTTCTGATATAAACGTTTCAAAGAACGAAGTGAATTTAATTCGGTGAGGCTAAAGTGCTACGAACAAAGATTTTAAAGGGGAAAATTTCTAAATAAGGGTAAAATTAAATTAAAATCATTTTAAAATGTTGTAAGCTTTCTTTTATCAAAGTGCACTATAAATCAAAACGTACGTAAGTAAAAAATATAATTATAATTAAGTCTGCATTTCAAGTTTAATATTCTAATTTTTGTATGTTTAAATTTAGTAAAGTTAATAATTGGAATGAATGCGTGAGTGTTTGAAAGTATTTGAGACCAGCCATGATTTGCCAATCCTTTTTTAATAATGTTTGTATGTTTAATATTTAAAATGTGGCATTAAAAACTTAATGCCAACTATTATGTTTTCTTAATTTGAGTCCTTTCCCTTCCTAGAAGTACTTCATGGTAAATTGAACCTTTGTTATAAAATATAGAATCAGTGTAATTTTAAGAGGTACAAAATGGAGTCAGTTGAAACCGCAGTAATGAATTTTGGAGGCAGGGTGGGTCTCTGTGAGAAGAACACAGATTCTGTGCTTCTAAGACGAGTTGCCCCGTAGTTATCAGCTGCACGCACAGATGTATATACCAATATGCGTAACAAAGATTTGGTAGTCAACTGTGACAGTCACAGATCTGACTATAACATAACCTGCTTTCAATTTTGGGGTTATGTTTGATTGTTTTTGTTGTGGTTAAGGGAATAGTATTTTATAGATTTGAATTGGTAATTACATTAATAAAGTAAAGTATACATATTGAAAGTATGAGATTACAAGTAATTGTTACGCAGCAAAAGGTTTTTTTTTTTATTAAATTAACTTAGAAAAACTTGTCAAAATTTAATTTTAATTTTTTTTTATTTTTTGTTAATAAATTTTGTTTGTAAACGGCTGGCAAGCGACAGCACGTTACAAAATGGCGCCCGAACAGGGATCTGATTGTAACAGTGAGCCGACAGCACGTTACACCTCTCCATTCTTTGCTATTAAAATAAAGTTAAATCTCTTGTTAAGAATTTTGTATTTCAATCGGTTTTCGGAAGAGTCTAATTTTGAAGTACTAATTGCCTAGGCTATCTAGGGGTTTATCGACACAGTACTCTTGCACTATTAAAAAGATATTATTATTGCTAAGAGTTCCACAAGGTTACCAATAGCTTTAACTAATTTTGGAATCATTTTGTGTATTTTAGAAAGTTTTTTTGAATATGCGTAAAAGTTGTTGTAGCAAGTACAATTTGTTTTTAGTAAACTTCGTAGTGTATTTATAGAAAGGCCGAGTTATGCAGAGGATCTTCAGTAAAATTACTGTAATAGCACGTAGTCTGTAGTTTTGATGACACGTTTTCATTTGTTTTTATTTATTTCTTCTTTTTTTCTTTTCTTTTTTCACCAGCTTCTGGACGAGGCAGCCGGAGGAAGAACAAGTGCTGTTAGTTCTCCAGATCTGCAGCAAACAAAGTAAATCAATATCTTATTATTTTGGTGTTTTGGGTTGTGCATTTCTTTGTGTATATAATTATGTTGCATGAATTAGTTTATGGTTATCTCTGCAGTTTGCTACTTCATAACTTCCAACAATTTCTGGTAGCCAAGCAATTTTTGTTTGAATTTCTAAATTCTTTACTATCCGATTGAAACGCCTTATTCAGTATTCAAAGTCAGGTTAGTTATTAATAACATTTTGTTAAATGTAATTTTGTAATCAGCGTGAAGTAGCAAAATATTTGTTTGTGGTTGAGAATATGGATAATAGTTTTAAGACACATTTTAAGACAAACTGATGGTTGTTATATAAGCTTTCCAAAATTTGTTTTGCCGCAACTAAGAGGCAATGCAATCATATGACAGCAAAAGTTGAGTTGTATAGTAGGGTGATGTGTTTTATATAGCCTATGTATTATTTATGAGTGTGAATTATAATGAATTCTAATTTAATTGTATTGGGGTGTTTCGGATTGATTGATTTTTGGAGGTGAGGCAGAATTAGTTTGATTTCTACCATGTGGCTTTGATACTCAACTAGGCTTTACAAGAGCAAGAAAAGATGTCCCAATCACCTTTTTCATATCAGTAATTAATATAACTTTTGTCAAAGGTTTAGTCATATTCATTTAATAATCTGTCCATAAATTATAACATGATATATAATCATATTATGCTCTAAATGTTTTTGTGTTTTTATTTCTCACTTTCACCCATTAAACTTATATGGTTTATAATCAACAAATTATCGATATGAAAATATTCAATTAAGTTTATTTTACAAAAATAGGGTAAATACTTTTTTTACTGGTTTAATTCCAAAATATGGCTGTGAATCGTATAATATAGGGGATAAGAAAGCTTTTCTCCATCCCAATAAATAATAATTTGATCAAGCATCTGAACAGCTGACGTTAGTTGAGCTAATTTTGAAAATTAAATAGCTGCCTGCGTGTACGAAATATATTAGTAGAATTTGTTTTTACCTCGCCTCCAGCCCCCAGCTCATGCACCGCTTCATTCCGCTTTGCGAGTTTCACCCTCAACCTTGCGGCCTCGGAAAATGAACTGCTTCGCTTCACGAGTTTGCGTTCCAATTTTGACCTAGGATCAAAAGCTGCCCCATTAAAAAATTGTTAGTTCCGGTAAAAAAATTTGTGGTTGGATTTTTTTCACTAACGAACTTGTCCGATCTAATTTGAAAACCAGTGTACCTAATTTGGGCCAAATCGGATGTATAAAATGCGGCTGTTAGAGTGCGAACACATATATATTATATATATAACATTGTTAATTTCACCCCAAAATATGTTCTGGGGGCCACATCTATGCTCATTCCCTTAATGAGTGGTCATGGTTTATCTTGGTGGCCATCTTGGATTTTAAAAGCCATGTTAAATTTCAAACCATTTATTTTGTTTATTTTTTTTATCATAAAGTTGTTTGCAAGGTATTTTGAGCACAGTCACAATACGCATCCGTTTTGCTTTTAACATTTTTTCATTTGTCATGTAATTGACATTTTAGAACTTTTTTCTTTACACAATAAAAAATGTATAATTAAAAGTGAAACACAAGCCGGATTCACAATTTTATAAAGAATATTCAGTTTTTTTTTTTGGCACTCAATTATAAAATGTGGATTTATAAAATGGTTTGAAATGAGGCAATGTCAAAGCGCTCAGCTGTAAGAAATTGCACTGTTTAGATACGGCTATAGAGAGAAGCGCTGATGTTTCCGGTTGCTTTCTCGTTTACTGGAGCAGACCCTTAACCACTCCCGACCGTAGGTCTTACCATAAGACTACTGCAATAGCTCATCTTTCCTATGGAACTTCGCATAACATGACATCATACAAAATTATATTAATCACTGGTATTTACAAAAAGTCTTGCAAAATCTATTGTTTCCTCCACCTTCCACCCAGCTCAGTTACACTAAATAGTAGAAATAAAGATGAGAACATTAAAACATTGTTAAGTCGGATCAACTGGGACCATAGCTGGTCCAATTAGTTAGCCAGACAATATGGAAACAAAAAATAATTAAGCTTGACATTTTTAAACCACGATCTCCTTTTCACCTTAAAACCAAACAAATATTACATCGTCTAGTATTTCTAATTTAGCATTTTCAGCCTTATTATAACAATTATCTAAACTGTCCTTTGAAATTATTTATTTGTCTAATCGAAGACGGTCGAGTCTCTACTCCGAACACGAAAGCAATCGTATTCGGAGTCTCTACTCCAAACACGACAGCAATCGTCTTCAACTGTTCTCCTTTATCTATTCTACAAAATGCTTGTATTTTCCTTTCCACTGTCATATTATTTTTACTCTTCATATCCATTACAAGCATCGCACAGTATACAAATCGCTCAGTTGTAACGTGAGCTACCCTAACCCTAAATTAGTCATGTGATCCTGTAGCCCTAACTCTGGGCATCTTGGGCACATCCAACACTCACTGGACCCAAAGCCAGCCCACAATTACCGTATATAATAACCTTCAAACTATACAATGTTAATAAACTATCGCGGAAGGTTGTACACGAGGTCTAGCTAACTAGGCCTTACGAGAGTGCTTATATTATTTCAGCATAACTATAATCCACATAATAAACCACCAACGGAACCCGCCCTGGGTCTGTAGCTCCGGTATGGCTAATTAGCCAATCATAAGTTATTCGCATCCCAAATCCGTTAATTCGGTGAACACCTGTCCGAACTATGGTTCAAAAATCACTCAGCCCCTTGTCCAACATCAGCTGGTCCATACAAAGCTTGGTCTGCGACCCAATGTCTGGACATGTGGGAACAATCGAGCTTAAATATACTGTTCCAAATCTCTTTAAATAAATTTGTAAATGGGTCTATTCAGTTCTCCTTCAAACATATTTTACATAAGCTTCATTTAAATTAATTTTTCAAACTTGAAACGGTGTTAGTCTAGTTTTCTAATTTTAAGTCATTTTGGTTTTGAGAAAATATATAATATATTGTTTTTATTCTGTTTAATAGTGCCGATGATGTTGACACTACCGTACTCTCCCGAGGTTATTGCTTCTTGGGACGAGTCGTTCGGGCATCGCTCCCGATCCAAGCGTTGATGCTACTCATGCTCGGCGTTGCGTCGTTGGTGCCACTTACCGAAGAAGATTTCTCCTGCGGATTGGCTAGTAACTTTGGTTTTAGCCTGCCTCTTCTCAGATACAACAATGGGCCACCGCCTGTCTAGATCTAAGACACAATAACTTGCAAACTCTGTTACGATATTTGCAAATATTTTGGCTGTGATTGTTATACCGTTCATGTCTAATGAAATTGTTTATGACGATTTTTAATCCTTTCAGCGACAAAAAAAAAGAAGATATTCCTATTTACTTAAAACATAACATTGCCATCCTATCATCTTCCATGGATTTAAGGTTGTTATTTTAATTTTAAGATTACGTAGAACCGATAGCTCCAAATTGGAAAAATGATTTGAAACTTTTTTTCAAAATGCTTTTATATTTAAACTAGGTATTGCTTTTATGTACAATTAAAAAAAGGACTTTTAAATTAATTTTGTAAAAATAATGTTCTTTAAAGATGTAATGTATTCTTGAACTACCTACTAGCGTATATATGTTTTGATACTTTTTTCCACTATAATAATGTATAGGATGTAAAACTGACGTGGGTTGTGTGTTAAGTTGACAAATTTTTTAATCGGAGCACAAGTTCTCATCAAAACGTAAGATAGTGGAACACTTACGTTTTACTGAACAACTTGCCAGCCTCCGTACGAACAGAAACGAACGAAAACCGACTGTCTTAAGTGTGCAATTTTTGTAAATTGAAAACTAAAAATAATGTTATATATATAGAGTATTTGTCCTTCGCCCTGGTGCTGGTTATTTACACTGATTGTACAAGAAATTTCGTTTCCGTTCTGATCTACGAGTGATGTAATGGTTACCAAGGTAACCATGATTAGTGCCTACATGTTGGTAGCTTAGTTACCTCAAGTGTGACAAAATTAGCTTTTTTCAATATAGATTATTTTTTTCCTTGTTAACATTATTTTTGATCTGTATTGTTCTTGATAGCGTGTAAGTAATATTTTAATGAAATAAAAACTAAAGTCACATTCTTATTTTCTTGTAATTAAATTTGATTTCTGTGTTTAAAAAAAATATATTTATGTAATAGTTATAACATTTATTTTTTATTTAAATGTCGTTTTAGTTTTTATTTTGTTAAAATGACTATTATATTAAATTTGAAAAACTGTTATATAATAAAATAAAATTAATCTTAACATAAATTAGTTTTTTCTGCTACTACCTTGTCTGGGTGAAGATGTGCCTTTTACAAGAAAAAGACTACCTACATTAGGGTGGTTCGAAAAAACTTTTTATTTTATTTCAGATCGCTATAGTGCACAAAAGTTGCCATTGGTATAGACATGAAAAAAACACTAATTATAATTTTTTTATTAATTTTTCTTCCGGTCGCGCAAAGCCATTGAAGTTAGCGAAAAATTGTGAAAAACCGCAATTTTTCATATATTTTTTTAACACGCTAGATGGTTTTAATTGCGTTCCTATACCATGAATTAACTACTAAAAGTATGTAAAATCAATATATATGCACTTATTATTCGTTTGTTTCATATCTTCCGGTTGCGCAACATAGTACAAAATGAGTAAAATTTTAGTAATTTTTGATAAATTTCAAAGTTTGACTGTTTAGTACATTTTAATCATAAGACTTTTAGGGATGCTATAGTTCAATTATATTAGAATAATATATTAAAAATCCAAGCATTTAAGATAAACTTTGATATTCAAGTGGAATTCGGTCGCGCAGCTACGTCAAAACAGCAGAGTAGCTTACCTGGACAGAGAGGCGAGGCGTACGTGACGAA
>JAGFPH010005141.1:73252-98484 GCA_018207615.1 Philaenus spumarius
ATAACGAGTTAATTCACGTCATAATATGCATATAAAAAATTTGAGCAGTGCCGGTCATAATGACAAGATAGATTAGATATCGTGACATAGATTTCATGCAACCTGTGCTGAAAGTTATAGTTTGGTTACTGTAGCCCGTGCATCACTGAGGATGACGATATTGTCGTTGAAACGCGTTTGAGGTTAGTAAACATACTTATTGTGAGATTTTATGTTCAGGTTTTATTTTATGTTAAGCTTTTGATCAAAATAAGTTATTTTATTTATCATTAATATTTTCAGGATAAAAAGTAGCCTAAAATATTCTCTGAGAAATCCTCTAAATGCTAATGGAAATTTTGTTAAAATTGGTTCAGCCACGCTTAGCCCGGCCAAACGATTTATAAATGTGTGTAAACAGATAAATACAAAAAACAAGGATTGTAAGACTAAGGTATAATTTATAACCAACATTTATTAGTAAAATTCTCTTGCATGGATGGGGCCCTTTATACGTGGTAGGCATCTTTCTATTCCGCTTTAATAAACTTTAAAGTAACCAGAATACATATTTTGTACTTGACTTATTATCTTCTTTTCAGTATAAATATAATTTATCTTGTAAAAATGTATTTTTACATCAAGTTATTTACTTTAAACTTTGTTAAAAAATAAAAAATAATGTTATACTACCTAGAGTCAAAAGGTTCCCGGAATTGGTTTAATTTATTTATTGAACAAAGTTAAAAACTTACAAATTTACTTTCCCTCGAAATACTCTCTTTCTGCAACAAGACACTTGCCCCAATGTTTATACAGCTCTTCAAAACACTTTTGGAACTCATTTTGTGAAAGTTGTTTCATGGCATTTTGCTTGACAGCCTCAGCATATCGTTCTCCCTTCAACGATGTTTTCAACCACGTGAAAAGGAAGAAATTGGCTGGCGTTTAGGCTGGATATTGTAGCGTTATAACACTGTTCTTGGCTAGATAATTACGTACTAACAGGGACCGATGTGCAGGGGAGTTGTCATGAAGCATAATCCATTTGTTTTCCACCTATTTTTCAGGGTGTTTCCTCCTGATTGAACCTCTTAAGCGCCTAAGAATTTCCACCTAAAGTTCTTAGTTCACTGTTTGTCCCTGTAGAATGAACTCGTGGTGAATTATGCCTTTTTAATAAAAAAACACCTCCAGCATTACTTTTCCCTTGCTTTTGTCCAAGCAAAATTTTTCCTTCCTTGGAGATGTTTGTTTTTATTCAGAGGACTGACATTTTGTTTGAGGGTTGTAGAGAAAACACCATGTTTCATCACCAGTTACAATTTTAAAAAAAATCGGATCTGAATCGGCCATATCAATTAACTCACCAGTCATTAACATCCGATTTTCTTTGTGTTCGGCAGTCAGCATTTTTGAAACCATTCACTAACAAATTTGATGCACATTCAAATGATCATGAAGGATACTGTGGAAACTACCGTGTGATAAATTTAACTCAAATGCGATTTCATCAATCGTTAGTCTTCTGTTGGCACGTATAAGTTGCCGTACTCACTCATGTTTTCATCAGTGGTTGAGGTTGAAGGTATATAGTCCACTACGAGAGTTATCTTCAATGCTTATGCGACCTTCATGAGAACGTTTGTACCATTCATAAACTTGACTCTTCTTCATCGCCTCGTCTCCGTAAGCTTGAATTAAAACTCAAGAGCCTCAGAAGGAGACTTTTGAAACAAAACAGAATTAAATGTTTGCTCGCTGTTCACTATGCACCATTTTTTTTTTTAAAACAAAACTGTAAACTTACAGACACACGAAAAGGACTCTCCACCAGTGAACAAAGGCAACTGAGCTATACCCTCCTCACTACCGATATTCCCTCCCCAGGAGTAGTACCAACTGCTGCTTCTAAGATTTATTTACCACAGAAACTGAACTCAAATGGTCCTAAAAAAATTCCACAGATAGCAGCACATCTCAAACTTCAACAATAGCGGTCATCAAAGTAACTACGTCTGTTCAAATGCAATCGAACGTTATCATAGCGAGTTCGGGGCTCACTCGAAATGGGGGTTTGTGCGGATTAGTAGGGTGCGGGGCTGCCCCGACACTCGAGTGGAAAGGGTTAAAACACATAAAAAAAACACATATTAACACAACACAAGTAGTTCGGTACATGGGAATTGTTTAGGAAAGCTGCACACATGCACATCGGTCTGTCCTTGCGTCATTACTAATCGTGGTTAGCGGGGAGAGGGTTGTGGAAGAGGTAAGTTCAGATCTGATAATAATGTCAAACATTGTATTAGACTGGAAGTGCGTTTTTTCAATTAACAGCGACATTGGGTCTGCTATCAAGGCCTTGTATATATGAAATTCCTCGAGGAGGTTCATTTTTGGTTCTTTTGAAGTTTTACATATTTCCATGTTATTCTGAATATTGGTGTAAGTGTGCCCTGTTTCAAACTTGAGCTCAGCGTATTTGTTTATAAGTAAACGTAAACTAAGGTATTTATAAATATCATTTCCAGTCCAGCGAGGCAAACACAAACGTACCATAATTACAAGTTATAGGAGTAGTATCAAACAGATTAACCTGCAATATATAAACATAATCCAAAGTACAATATGAAAACACTTTTACTACAAATTAAATACCACTATACAATTACATTATTTAAAGTTCTAGAAAAGGTTAAAATTGAAAGTTTTATTTTTGATCCAGTTCTGCAGTTATGTTATTTATTTTAAACATACAGGCACTGAGTGTGAAAAGGTAAATAAAAACCACGGAACAAAATATTCATACAACAGATGAGGAATTATTACATATTACATTACTAAAAATTATTCCGCATTTTTGTTAATTTTCTTTGCTGATTAAAAAGTTGACTCTGTACTGCTTCAAGTTCAGCGCTCTGTGTATCAGATTGTTTCTCTAGTGCTGTATGTTTTCTTTCCTGTGTATAAAGTCTACTCTTTACTGAAGTATAATTATTCTGAAGTGCTTGAAGGTTCTCCTGCTGTGTAGTATAATTATTCTGAAGTGCTTGAAGGTTCTCCTGCTGTGTAGTATAATTATTCTGAAGTGCTTGAAGGTTCTCCTGCTGTGTAGTATAATCCTTTGCGAGGCTCTCAAGTTTAGTTGTAAAGCCTTTCTCCATCTTACCAAGGAGCTTGGCATAGTCCTTTTCTATTTCTGGTGTCATATGTTCTGGTTGAAAACTGGAATCAGATTCATCCACATCGACTTCTTCATACGTGTTGGGCTTCTATAAAAAAATGTATTTGTATTACTATACATACACAGCATTTTTATTTACTAATGTATTTCAAAAGTTGTAGTTAATTTAAATTTATACTACAATAGAACTTTAGAGCTTCTGAATAGTCTGAATAAAAATACAGATAACAATTTTATTAATACAAAGTTATATTCATTAAGTGAAACTCCTATAAAATTGTACATTGACATATTGCAATGATTCTTTCAAATAAAATCTAATAGAAATAAATGATTAACTAAATGAAAAGGGCACAGAAGGTCAGCATTAGCTCCTAAATGTTTCTCAAGATGATCATACTAAGTCAGTATACATAATTGCACCTTATTTTATCGAACGGTTACTGCATTTAAAGATCTAAAAACCAGACTTAAACTTTAACATTCATTAAATTAGTTGAATGGCTTTAGTAAAACATTTCAAGGAAACGTGACCCAAATGTTTCAAATGTAATTTCAATTGATACCGGTACTATGTTTTGCATTTATAAATTCTAGAAGCAACTTTATAATGAAAGGTAATAAACTATACAGATATCATTTTTTCACAAGTTGCAATAAAATTAAAACTTACATAATTTTTCTTCGTCAATACAGCCTGCTCAGCCAAATCTTCAAAAGATAGGTTTCTTTCCATTAATATTTTACATGCCTTTTTTAGATTGTCCTCATTGTATTCAAGAGCCAAACTCCAGAGTTCTGGAAAATACAGAGAGATACAAGTTGAAGACAGCATCCCAATATATTATAGACACACTCAAGTCAGAAGAGGTGTATAATTATTAATTATTGTACACAAAGCGAAGGTCCAAATTAGTTTTGAATAAATTAGGCTCGTGGAAAATATCAACTATTTCAACACGTTTTTATCATGTCTGTCTGTCTGTCCGGGTGGAACTATGCAATCGAACTTAAACTAACTTAAGGACATTGAACAAAAAATGATAATGATGTTGAATGAAAATAAAGGTGGTGAAAACGGAAGATTGAAAAAGTTTTGCTTGTGTGAAAATTTCCTTTGAAAGCATAACATTAACTGTAAGTTCCTTATATATTTTGTACCACCACACTCTAGAGTCTGCATTTTACCCAGGCAACCTCTACTAAACTTTAATTCTAGCTAATTAGCTATTTTTTAACAATTATGTAACTTATTAATTATTCTGATAAATCACTAAAACTATCCTTTGTAAAATACAGTGTTCACTTAATTCCTTACACTGGTCAGCTTTTTGAATTGCCATTGTAAGGTTATATATTGATGTCTCCCTAGTTTCATCGTCAAGTTTTATAAATAGGCCAGAAAATCTACCAAAATAATCCAGTCTCAACCAGAGAGCCACCTGGACAGCAGCCGACATTATATCAGATCAGATCTTGTGCCAAGCAAAGTGACCAGCACCATTGGAACCAACTACCAGGAAAGAATTGTATTCTCTCAGCCGAGGAACAAAACATAGAGAAGCCAACTACCAAGGAAAAGACGCCCAGGAGCCAAGAGTAACAGAACAATAAACAAGTCAATTCAATTAAAATAAATTAAATTGTTCTCTTTTAACATCACCTTCGCCTAAGCGCATACAAAAGCCGACTGAAAAAAAGAGGCTAGACTCAGCTACAACCTCCTCCCATTAATTTTCTTTGACTGAAGCCTCAGCAGTCAGGGACCTGTAACTCTGGTTTCAAGCGATTACGAGGCACCCTTCAGTCATACACATATGACCCCATTAACCTCTTGGTTAGTAATGCCGCATGTGCTGCGGCAGCCATTCCACGCGCCAATAAAAGTAACAACGCAACGTATGCGTTTTGATATTTGTATTTAGTTAGGAAAGCCACAACCTTTGCAGCTTGGTTAATTTTAAATAAGATGTATTCTGCGATCTGTTGACTGCAATATAAAACATCTATCTTAGTTCTAGTTGATTCTGATAGGGTGCGTGAGCATTCTCTATCAGACAATTTATAATCTTGCCTGGCTGTTTCCAACATAGTCATTGCATAACCTAAGAAATTTTTTTAATTAAGTCATTTTTATTTAGATTTATTTATATACCATTTTTGTAATGCACTGTATAATTTATTTTTGTAATGCTCAGTATAGTAAAAAAAAAAAAATGCAGTATTAGAGTAAAATATGTTTATAAAAAAGGTATAAGTACATGTTTTGGCCGTTAGGTAAGGTTAGCTAGTTTTGGGGACTAAGTTTGAAGTTTTGTGATTATAATTATTCCTAACTTTTTTAGCTCCTAATTCATAATTTTATATAATAGGGACAATATAAAAACAAATTAGACAAAAAAAAAAATACATAAAAAACTCACTAATTTGGGGTATGGAGCTAAAGGGAAAACGCACTAACCAACAGGTTAAGGACATGGCAACTGTTTCGTTCATGCTCTTCAGGCTAAACATACATGTTAAAAGGCCATCAAAGGAAAAATCGATCTCCGAATAGCAGATCACCAAGCAAAGAAACAGCGCTTAGAGCAAAACGCGGTACCACAGGCTTCACCTCCACCAGAACACGCACGGGTCAAAGTCACAAAATAGGACAATTTTAGTCCTTTTATAAAAAATATTTTATGACAAAAATTAGGGATGGGTCGGTTCCATTTTTTTTTCGGTTCTCGGTTCCCGGTTCTAGAGTCAAATCGGTTCTCGGTTCCCGGTTCTGGAGTCAAATCGGTTCTTGGTTCTATTCCATTATTCAAGGAATTTAACAAAAATTTAAGTGTAAAATATAAGATTTAATTTGAACACTGAAATGATTATGTATGTTATTTACAGATAATTTAAAAAATTGGGTGTGCATATGACCACACAATAGAAGTGAAAACTTCTATGCGAATTGTACAGCGTGTAAAATGAATATTGATTAACTACTGGATTTTATTAACATTTTATTTCTTGGTTAATAAATAAATAAAATAATTACAATTATTTTCAAATTTTAGTTCGGTTTGCTTTTAAAGCCTATTATTTATTTTCTTATTTTTTATTCTGGGGACCATGATCAGTGCTCACTTATTACACCCAACAAAATTAATGAGCTCCCGAAGTTTTTGTATATCGTCGTGAATCACCCTGTATATAAAGTTTTTAATGACACCTGAAAACGTGTTTTGGGGACCATGATCAGTGCTCACTTACTACACCCAACAAAATTAATATTGCATTGTCATCGGTCCTTGATAAGTGTGCAAAGTTTCAAATCAATCTAACGTTTTGAAGGAGGTGAAAATCACGTCGTGTTCTGGGGACCATGATCAGTGCTCACTACACCCAACAAAATTAATGAGCTCCCGAAGTTTTTGTATATCGTCGTGAATCACCCTGTATATAAAGTTTTTAATGACACCTGAAAACGTGTTTTTGGGGACCATGATCAGTGCTCACTTACTACACCCAACAAAATTAATATTGCATTGTCATCGGTCCTTGATCAGTGCGCAAAGTTTCAAATCAATCCGACGTTTTGAAGGGGGTGAAAATCACGTCGTGTTCTGGAGACCATGATCAGTGCTCCCTTACTACACCCAAAAAATTAATACTGTATTGCATTGTCATCGGTCCTTGTTTATCATATATACTATACACAAGGATATGTATATATATATAGAAGTTTTCACTTCAATAAAAGTATTCAGCTAAGTTAAATTACGGACAAAAAGTCACTCTCAACGTCTATTATAAAATATTGCCACACTTTCGATGCCATTGATGAATAGACTAGCCTACTCCGGTTAAGTTTCCACATATCATCAACTAACTAAATCAAATTAATATGTTAATTCAGTAGAGCGTCGATTATCTGAAAGCAGAAATGTACTGTAAATAAATAAGTACATTACAGTACTACACGTAATAATTCCGAATTTAAAGTTTTTTACTTGCATAATCAGCCGAGTTGTAAATGTCAGGGAGTTTGTGCGCTCAACGGAACAGCGGTCGCTGTTGAGTCAGCCGTACGCTGCTGACAATCGTTACTCGTTAGTGAGTTCATACTTCATAGTGAATTAAATACCCGAACAAATTGGTTATCAGAAGTCCCTCTGTCCCAATTTGTTTCTAAAAATCGGTGCTCTTCTGTATTAACTAATGCGGTAACTAAAACAAAATGAATAAAACTCTGCACTAAAACTGAATACTGTACGTATTTACACACAGCGTTATTAACTTGATATTACTTTGTTCTAACAAGTTGTTGAGACTTTGGCGGGACTAAACTGACGCCGTCGAATGAAATTTTCGATGATTGAAGTTCCGATTATTTCTGAACTCATCCGAATTGAACGTTCTGAAACAAAACATATAATATTCCGAGCGTTAACGCAATCCTAGTCAATCGTAAAAAAATATTATGCCTAATCGGATTCCGAATAATTTTATTTGACACTTTTTCTTGCGTAATTATTTTAATCATTTATTATTATTTTTTTTTAACTTTTATGAATAATAAAGGGATTATTGATTGTTATAATCACTGATAGTAAAAAAAATAATAATTTAGGCATAAATATTAATTTACAAAGGCTACATTATCTGATGAAATGAGTGCATCAAACCGGCATTCACGTCCACCATCGCCACACGATCGAGCTAAATTGCAACGTATGTCGCGTTCAGATAAACTAACGCGAAGAGTTTAGTTTTATAATAACCGAAAATGTGAGAATATTCTTTTTTTCTCTTTTGTTTTGTACCACTATAAAGGGGTCGTTTCAATTGCCGAATTCACGTCAATATTCGACATCAATCGGGTCCGGTTCCAGAACCGACTTTTTAGCTCATCGGTTCTCGGTTCCGATTCCGCGAAGAACCGGCGGAACCGAGAACCGGTATCGGGAACCGACCCATCCCTAACAAAAATACATTATTATATTTCTGAATCACTTTTTTCCTTCTCACTAAACAAGTTGCATGATAAAAAGTTACTATTTTTAGTGACTAAAATATGTTTCCTTTCTGAGAAATACAAATCGGTCACTGTCCTTGACCAGCTATCTTAAATGTTTGTAAGTTTAGTCTCTATATGACGAGCCCCAAAGTTGGCTGCGCCAATTTGTAAGTTTAGTCCAACTGCAGTTGGTGTTAGTCTTATTACTACACTTTACTACATTGTTCACACTAAACACATTTTTAACATAAATTATTTCACCTTTGTGGTGACTTAAGAGTACGAGTAGAGATTACATGGGCAACAGCATGTAATGATTGTTTTAATCATTTGACGACCACGAAAGTGAAATAATTTATGTTAGAAATGTGTAACAGGCCTTAGAGAGAGATAGCTGCTTTGTTTAAGATTTTCACTTACCAAAAATATTTTTAACAGATGTATTCACTTCACCCGAATAAAGATACCAGAAATATGACAGAAATACTTCGTAACTAAATGCAGATAGTTGTATCTCTCTGAAACAATGGAGATTTATTTAGATTTTCTATAAAACCTTTTATTTTATTTATTACATTCATACAAACAAAGGACTTAAAACGCATGTAATACAACAACCAATAATAACTTTATTATTATTTGAATACTAATATTATATGAGAACTTAAGTTTATCTCGGCTAGCTCAAATTATTTATTTTTAAATTTAAAAAAAAATAATTATAAGCAACATAAAATATATAAATTGCAAATGTTCATAAATTATGAAGAAATTATATTTAATCAACACAATCAATTTGAAAGTTAGGTTAATAAATGGTTAATATCGGTAGAACACAGAAAAACTTAACCTCGGGAAGGTCGGTGCTGTCTTTTTCCAAAAGAAAAAATTAAATTATGCAAAAGCAATAAATCAAGGTTACAAAATATTGTCCAAAGGAAAGTAAAATAAACACAAAGTAAAAAAAAAATTATAAACGGTGAAATGATGAATATTAAAATGAATATAAATTGATATAAGTAATAGACACAAAGTTCAATAGTTCACACAAATTAATACACATGAAATTATCAGTTATATCGAAATCAAATATTTATAGTAATAATAGTTTCAGTATTAAAAATTCAATGAACGAGGTTATAAAAATTGGATTAATCTCACCAAATAGGAGTCTCCTGATCTATTATTTTATGGAATGTTCAATGTCAATAACTACAAATAAAAAAAACCCAATTTGCTATTTCTTAGCGATAATAGTCAATTCGTTCTTATTTAATGCAAAATTAGGTTCTCTATGTTAAGTTGGAAAACTTCTTTTAATTATTGCCTTTCTTCTCCCATATGATTGTGTGTTGTTTTTTTAAAAAGTTAATGACTTGGAGCTTTAAATCACAGCTGATTGTATAGACCAATCAAACATTATAACTGTAGTGGGGGTTACGTATTATAGTCCAATCAAATAAGGATTTTTCTGGAAAAAAATGGAAAGAGCTCTAAATACAACTAAAAATGATTTTAACCGGCTCAGGAACAATCCATCTGCAATTCCTACAGTCAATTAGGGGTAAGCAATGATAAGGTTTGAAATGGTAGGGGTGAAAAGGAGTAACTTTCTTAATTGACTCCCAAAAAAATATTTCTTGGTTTCAAACTATAGAACATGAAAAAATAAGAAACTTTCAAATTTAATTTTTTTTTTGACATAACCTCAAAATCTCAAGATAAATGGATATACATTTAAAAAAAAAAAATTTTCTCGGTCAAAAACACTTCAATTTAAAAACTGTTTGGGGAAACTGTTTTAATGATCCAAATAAGCCAATTTTTTTTATAAAAAAATAATTATTCAATTATGCGATTTTTAAGTTTTTTGAAAAATATGAGGTCAAATTCAAAAAAATCGGTGAATCAGGGTTTTTATTGTAAAAAGTTGATTTTGAACTCATTCACTTCGCCATTTCATCAACTTTATGGAAAAAAATTTTATATATATTTTTTTTCTAATTTTAAAATATCAGAAATAGGAAAAAACTAAAATCTTAGATTTTGCAAAAACTTAAAATTTTGTATACAGTGTCAAATTATATTTTATCGATAAATATGGCATATTTATGTTCTTCGTAATATTGATATTATTGACAAAATATTAGTCAGAATAATTGTTTTGGCTTTTTCAACAAAAATAACAATTTTATTTAAAAAATTCAACATGGCCAAGGTTTTAGAAATTCAGAGGTGAAAATTCCCAAAAAGTAACCTTTAATAGTTAGTTGAACTTAAATAAATAGTATAAATAATAATGCCA
This sequence comes from Philaenus spumarius, assembly GCA_018207615.1. Lineage (NCBI taxonomy): Eukaryota > Metazoa > Arthropoda > Insecta > Hemiptera > Aphrophoridae > Philaenus > Philaenus spumarius. The sequence goes on from JAGFPH010005141.1 coordinate 83,723, forward strand.
ACCATCGGATAGTTTGGAAAAAGATAAGGTACTCATAGAATTATTATTGGCATTATGGGCGTGTTACGTCACAGTTGTTCTGACAACACCTAAACTGAAACGATGATTACACAAGTAAATATACGTTTTAGAAAGAAATTGTAAATTAAAGTACCGTCTGCCGGTTCTAGGGTTAAACAATGTTAAAACAAAGATGTCAAAGTCAAAATTGTAAAAATGGATTAAGGCAAATTTATAGTTTTATCTTAATTTGGTTATATATATCAAATGTATTTATATATTATATTCTATTGTTTATATTATCACTTTTTTGGTTACACGTGAAGATTTTGTAAAGTTTATGAATTTTAAGTTAATGGCTTTTAAGAGGATGGTTGTCTATTGGTGTTTCATTTTCTTTTGTATGGTTGTACTTGGTTATTAAGATTTTTGCCTAATCCTACGCAAAGGTATCTTGATACCTCTGTAGGGTTTACTGGTTTAGCATGGTGTAATTCTTTATACAGTAGACGCCCTGTTAACCGACTCCTACGGACCGGACCCCGAGTCGGATATCAATGAAGTCGGTTAAAACGAAAATGGCTAAATTGCACCTAAAAGTACCGATAAACATAAGTTAGGCCTATAAAATTAAGAAAAAATACAAAAATTAAGTATACAGTAATACAGTACTATATTTTCGTTACTCACCTTGTCCGATTGCTCATTCTGTTATTATTTGACTCTTTTTCACAAGAACTATGAATTACAATTACTGTACCTGTACAGTACTAGGAAGAAAATAAAACACAGCACAAATTAAACTCACAATTATAATGACTGAAATAAATAAACCATATACACTGTATAAACTTACAGTAATATAAAATCACAGAACACAAATAAATTTAATCTCTTCATTTTGTTAACATTTTAAGTGTAAGAGAAAAAGTGTCGGAACAAATTTTAACTAAAAAAAAATCAGTGATCTTTTTTTGTTGTTTTTTCTGTCCAATTGTATTTTTGAACGCACATTCACGCCACTTTTTTATAAACATAATGTCGACTGCAGTAGATTCTCTTTGTTGTTCGATGTACAACGATGCCAATTGGAGAGCTCTAAATCCATCAATGTGGCTAATTTTCTCACCTTCTTCGCTATCTTCGCCTTCTTCATTTCTTTCTTCTTCGTCTTGGCCGGAATTTACTACTGCCTCTATTATTTCATCATCAGTTAGGAATTCATTCTCTATTTCCTCATCTCCATTAACCCATTCTTGAACATCTTTCACTTGAAGATTATCACCGTTTTCCTGCAATTCAAGTCTAAACATCTGCTGTAGATCGTTTAATAAGGCTGCATTGTCATCTGCTTCTAGCTTACAACATTATTGAATTGGGCAGCAGGATTATCATCTGTGTGTGCTTGAACAGCATTTTCAACACCAGGCCAAGCTTTTCTCCAGGATTTCACAAATGTTGAATTGGGAATCTCTTCAAAAGCTTTGGCTGCCATATAAATGACGTCTTTAATGTTAGTTGTTTTCAAAGCAGCAATTAACCCATTTCCTTCAAATTCCATTTTCCTCAGGATATCCAAAAGTAACATTTTTCGGTATCGTCTTTTCGCTGTACAACATTAGTCAAATGTGGTGGAAGAAAAAAACATTTTATTCCAGATTCCTCTTCACATTCAAGTCCTACTGGGTGGGTTGGTGCATTCATTATCTAAAACCAGAATTGCCTTAATTGGCATTTTTAATTGTTTTAAGTGTTGTGTTACTTTAGGTACAAACTCGTTAATAAACCAATCTTTAAAAATCATTTCGTCAATCCATGCCGATTTCTGACTTCTGTAGAAGACAGGAAGTGATAAGATATTAATGTTTTTAAAAGCACGTGGCTTCTGAGACTTCCCAATGACCAGTAGTGGAAGCCTATGTGTACCAGTAGCATTAGTGCATAAGGCTACTGATAATCTCTCTTTATTCAATTTAAATCCTGAAGCAGACTTTTCATAACTAGCGGCAAAAGTTTTTTGAGGAAGTCGTTTGAAATTAAGACCTGTCTCGTCAACATTGTACACTTGCTCAGGATGCAACCCTTCCGTTTGAATAAATTCAGTGAGCTTCAGGGTGAATTCATCGGCTGCAACAGGATCAGCTGATAGTTTTTCTCCACAAACACTTAAATGATGAATGCCGTGTCACTTTTTCCACCGTGCTAACCAACCATCACTGGCCATAAACATGCCCGTTTTTTCAAACTTGGTGTGTAGAATGGCAGCTTTTTCTTTCAAAAGTGGACCACTTATAGGCGTGCCTTTGCGTCGTTCTTGCATAAACCACAACCATAATGCATCATCAACCTGTTCGTTATGTGGTTTTTTTAAGGTGCAGCGCGACGAAAGAACTTTTTCCGATTCAATTTGTGTACAGTAGTCTTGAATATCTTTTTTATTTCTTCGCCAGTCTTTTACCGTGGTTACACCAACGCCAAGGTCATTACTAATTAGTTTAACAGATTCTCCTTTCTCAATTCTCTCTATTGCTTTTAATTTTTGTTCCATAGTAACTACATTTCGCTTCCGCTTTACCGCACTCATTTTAACTAATAAACTATTTAATAAATTTTAACTGATTAAATAAACAAAAACAAAAGACTGAAAACAATTCACTGAACATCCAACCATGTAATACTTTATCTTCAAACTGACTGACTGTATTGTACGTTGACAAACGTTGTACTGGCGGTAAACGATGACAAACAAAGAAATGGTCAGCCTTGAACCTTTTCTGGCGCGGTAATGGGAAGGGAAGGATTTCTAGCAATAAGGTCGGCGGTTAACCCGGCGGGCGGTTAACAGGGCTTCTACTGTATGTGTTTTATTCTATGTAAACATTTTGGATTAATTAATAAATAAATATTATTTTCAAAACAATTCTGTCGAACGATATTGAGTCTTAGAGAAGTGACAGTCGAGTACATAACTTTTTTGTTTTCTCAAGCGGCATTCGCTTTTTAGAAAACTACAATTTTAAAACGATGATTACATAATATGCAAATATACGATTTAGAACAAATTTATAAATACAAAAATTTAAGTTTAAATGACTTCCTTTCCAATGGGTTTTGTTTTATTGTGATTAGATCATTTTTAGTGGGTGAAATATCCAATACAAGTAGAGTTGTCAATTGAGTAGTTTGCCACTTACGCCGATCACTATGACTGATTTGAGCAACGTGTTAATGTGAAATGTCTTGTGAAACTCTTAAAATCCACCACTGAAACTTATCTATGTTAAAACAAGTATACGGGTGATAATGGTTTAAATAGTTCAAAGAGGAAATTGAAGATGACCCACGTTAGGTTACGTGAAACCGCGGTAATCACAAAGTGATTTTAGGATTGGAAACAAGACAAAAAAGCAGGTATTGTACATAGTCAATTAATTATTGATAAACTGATATTGCAGTAATTGAAAGTCAACAAAGCCATAGTGCAGTTATAATATGTTTACCTGGTGTTTTTCTCAGTCCAGTGTTCTTGCAGCATGGTTTGGAAGTAATTGCTGCGTAGTTTCAATATTAATGAATGCACAAATATCTTTTTCCCATCAATGATTATAGTCAAGTCACTCAAGTCCTGAAACCAATTATTGATTACTAGTAATATCAAGAGAGAGTCCTGAACAAAGTACATTGTTTGAAGTAACCCACTCACCTAAAATATTAATTTGTTTTGGCAGTAATAAGTTTGTTGGTCAGGTAAAGTCAATATTTCATTTTTCTTAAAAGCTAATAAAATGTTGCAAAATATCTCATTTTATATTAACTCTTTTGACAAAATACCTGTAAGCAATCTTGCAGAGAATTTGTTTCAATAAACTTTGTACAGTAAATAACTTCTTAACCACGCTCATTTAAATAGTGTAATTGTAAGAAAATCATAGTAACTGTACAGTAGAACCCAGCTAATCCGCCACCAACAGGACCGAGAGTATGGTCGTGAGAGCATGGACAAAAAAGCTCGGGTTATCAGAGGAACACATTTTACTTAGCAGATGACAATCATGATTTAGACGGTCTACTAACTCTTATCGCCAATGATGAGTAGTCACGAATCAAATGACTATATGTACAGTACTTTGATTTAAACTGCTTTAGGATTGAGAACTACGTGGCCGTAGTGAGGAGAGGGCCGCACGCTATTCCAATCAGTTGTCAACCTATGCACCCCATGTTGCCAGATTTCTGTTAAATTGCCTGACATTGCAAGCAGGTGAACTGCGATGGTTTTGTAATTCTTGAACCAATCGCTAGATGAAGAGAAACACCGAAAACATGAACGATCACCAGATATGGCAATATGGTCGGACTAAGCAAAGAGGTCGGACTAGCGGGGTTCTACTGTAGGTAGTATGCATTATTTATAAAGGACAATTTTAAAATTTCAAAGATTGAATATACAAGGTGTTTCAAAACTTCAGGATTTCATTCCAACATCAAAACTAATAAAAAAAGTGTAAATAACATATGTCCAAAATTACTTAAATTACAAACTAACCACTATTTTATATTTTGAAAAATTATCTGTTTAATAGTGAATGATGCAGAGTTTGAATGGCACAATAAAAAAACAATTTGGCAATCATGTTATTGTTACCAGTAAAGACCCCCAATTGACTCCCAAATTTTTTCAAATTTTGGGGTATATTCACTTTGACACCATTTTTGAATTTCTCATCAAAACTTAGGATAGGAATGTCTGATAAAGTGAGGGGGTTATTATTAAGGTGAAGGAGCTAGGTGGAAAAAACGCCCATTTACATAATGCACTTTATCTCATGAATGCCAAGTCGTAGAGAAGTGATATAGATATCGTTGGATAGGCAATCATAAGGGCTATAAAATATCGAAAGGAGAAATTTTGTAAACTCCACCTAGTAATGAAAATTTGTATTAAAATTTTCAAATTCGTTATAACTCACAGGAAAAATTTTTCCTAGAAAATTGGCATGGTGGGTTGTTTAGAGGATCATTAGATCAACATTTCGTCAGAACATATTAGTCACCTAAAACGCCATCTAATGGGTGAAAAATTGAAATTTTCTAAATTATAATTGAGTCAAATTTGTAAATAATCATTTTATGTAAATATTGATTTGAATGATCGCCACTCATAATAAATAATTTGCATATAATTTGTTTGTTATTTCACAAAATATGGTCTTTACTGGCCCGTCGGCGTCCCACTTGTTAAAAAATGAATTGAATTAGGCTTTGATACAAAATTTTACAATTTGATTGCATGCCTTCATCATACAAAAGATGATTAATCCATGAACAATTAGTCTCATATACAGGATCTACTATAACACAACACTTATTTATATGTTATTCATTAATCTTTGGGAAGCTTTACTTACGAATCTTAATTATCAAATTACAAATACATCACAGTAATAAACTTACATTACTTGATACATATCTTATCTAGATTATATATGGTAAAATAATTAAAGACACAATTAGTAGTTAAAAGAAATCTGGATTCTTTAATCAACAAGTAAAAGAATTATTTTCAATATTAATTAAGATCGTTTCGACATAAAATACCAATTACAAGTTTATTTATAGTTCAATAAATATTGTTCGTTACTGTTGATTGATTAAACGAAACAAGCAAACTTTATCTCGGTGGGGTTGGTGCCGTCTTTTCCCAAGTTTAATTTGATATCTTAATGGAAGAAATATTATAATACATAGTTTTATTATTAGAAACAAAAGGTGAATAAAATAGTAAATCGTTATTAGTAAGTAGCAAATTGGTATGATATAGTTATGGGTGAATGAAATTATATAATAGGGAACGCTTAGTTCATAGTTCTTATCACAATGATACGTTGTTTCAACGTGAAATAATGTTCATGGTTCTAGTTTATATTAATAGTCTGTGTGGTTTCACCACTAATATGTAAAAAAACAGAACGTAACCTATATGTAATTAGAATGGTCTCACCAAAATGGTATCGATTCTTCTTTATCGTTTTAACTTGGAATTCGGTTATATTTGATCAGATCTGTATTTTCGGTTCTTCTTCCAATCTTGTTGGTTGTCTTGAATTGTTAAATTGGGTACGAAAATATCTAGTTTATTAAATTGTGTAGCACAAACCAATTCGGCAACTGCTTACTTTGGTAGCTTTTACAAGAATAATAATTTTTTCACTGTTGTTACACTCCGGAACTTTTACACACTTGCCTACTAAATATACATTTCGGACGGTGGTGTTTGTAAGGGATTTATGAATGAAATGGTTAAACAAATTTCTCTTTTCAAGTATTAAATTGTTTTTTGAAAAGTGCAATCATTAAAAGAATAATTAATAGTTAGTTTATAGTGGGAAATAATAGATAAATTGAATAAAATACTTAAATAACTCCATATTACTGGTACCTCTTTTATAATCTAGTTTTTGTATGTTTATAACTTAAAGAAACTAAAGAATCTGATTTCGTATTCTATGTAAATTCGCGGTCCAATCACAGGTAAGTTTTCCATCGTGGGCATGGTTAACAGAAATAAGATGTCTTGTGCAGTACGTTGTAAATGATTGGTTTTCCGATTGTCCTGTTCTAACAGCGTATCTATATATTAATAGGCAAGCACAAAACTTGTCGTCCTTTTTTCTCAGTTTGTGTGCATCGTAGGAGAAATTCGCGCATACCGTTAGAAAGGTAGTGTCCTGTAGATGAGCAGAATCCCATTATAATTTACATCGGTCCTCAGGGATACGCCCCAGTGGCCCTCAAAGTTTCAATGTTAATCTTATGGAAGGTCAATCTTAAGGAAGAAGAAGAAAGATTTCTTTTGATTTTATCAGGGGCACAAAAAACAGCTGTTCGTATGAAAAGCTTAAAACAGCTGATTTTGATCAACAGCTGATTTTGATCAACAACTGATTTGGATCAAAAACTGAATATAATTTTAGGTTAGGTAAATCAAGCAATAGCAATAGCGAAGCATTGCCGGGTCCACTAGTATCTGATAATTTTGTCAAAGACTTTTTGTGTGTAAAATGGTTCATTCTGTTTATAGGCTATGTCGGTTTTTCTTCAGAGTTTATGGTTTTCATGTAAAATGAATTTTCCTGGCGGTTTCCGCTTTAAACTTGTTATTCATTAGGCGAAGGTCTTGACTTTCAAATATAGATATTTAATGAAATTACTTTAAATGAGCAATTCTTGTATCTATCTTTGTATCTTTGTCGCAGATCTCGAAAACGGCTCTGACGAATTCAAAGAAATTTTGTATTTAGGTACAGTTTTGATTTTTAAGTACACCCATATAGTTGTATTTCGTGTAAGAACACAATTTTTTGAGAAAATCTAATTTAAAAGTTGAAAAATTTTAACATAGGGTCTTATGGGTTGCCATGTTGGTTACAAAATAACAACGAAATAGTAAATAAAGCGATCAAAACAGCTGTTTATAAACAAGCCATGAGATTGAGTACTATCCAAAATCAGCTGTTCATTGGATAGTTTTTAATTACTGTTAAAAAACAAGCTAATTTATACTGTTTTAGCACGTTGGAATTAGAATAAATTGGGCCTGATTTAACAATTTATTTTGTAAAAAAAAAAAAAAAAAAAAAAAGGCAAACTTGGCAAAGATGGATAAATTCTAATAGTCAATTTTGTAATATAGGCCTGGCTCATTTCTGAAATATAGTATTGAGGTTATGTTAATCCTGCAATAATTTTTACTATAATTAGGTCTGGTTTGAAAACTTTAGTTGACAGAAGATAGTAGAACTAGGATAATTAATCTTGTAATTATTGTTAATATAGTTAAGCCTGGTTTCATAATTTTACAAACCTATGTACAAACGAGCCAAAGATTAATGAGATTCTTTAGCGAATTTTCCAACTGCGAGCGAAGCGTTCAGGGGCAGAGCCCCTAGTAGATATTTAATGAATAATTTAATATTAGGTGAAGGTAGTAAATTTCCTGGATTGATATAATAATTTTGCGTGATTTTGATATGGGAAGTGCATGTCGAAAATATCGGGAAGTAATTTTAATTGGTTTATTTCAGTTTCGAAAACCGGATTAATTAACAATTTGCATCTTTTCTGGAAGTTCGCATATTCTTTGCTAGGTGTCGTTAGGCTACACAAACCTAATGACTGGCATTTTGAAATCGTACTTTCTCCCTCAGGTTATTTTTAATAGAACTCTCGATATTCATACATTTAAATTTTATTATATATTTTGAATTGTTATAGATCTGAAAGTACGGCAATACATAATTTTAAAGATAAGAAGTTTTTTTAAGGCCTGCATTATTTTAAATTAATTAAAATTAATATTTTATTAAAAACTAGGACCACTTCTTGCTTTTATAATTGTATATTGCTATACTTATAGATACAGAATATGAGAATAAATGTTCATGTAGCGATTGATTCTTTCACGGTATTGGCCTACATTATTTCAAATAAAATACGTTATGAAAGTCCACATCAAACATTTACAATAATATTGGCCATACATATAAAAAATGAATGTTATTATTATTAGCTTCATCAATAATATTAATTTATTTAATAATAGAAAATTAATTGTGTGGACCTCACAGGTCACACTTCTTGTTTTTCATAAAATGCTATGTAAAACCCTGTGTTTTTATTATAATTGCTATTGCAGGTGTGTGTGAGTTTAAAAAACTGTTACACTGATGGGTTAATTAAATTCATGTAAATACTATTCATGCAAAAAAAATAAACTCTAAACTGTTAAATAGAAATAACAACCAACCTCACAGTTAAAAGAGTTCTTCAGTTTCTCTGCCATGGGACCAAAACCTTCCATGTCAATAGAATCTCTAGTTTTACAAATCCACAAAAAACTTGTACTGCTGCTTCTGGCAAAAAACTGGTTAATTTCATTATATTCAGGAGCTAGTGAAATAGTAGCACTTGCTGAAAAGAGTTTTATTTAATCAGTTTTAAATATTATTTTATTTTATACTACACTAATTATATAAAACGAGCACTTAGTTGATGAAACATCGCACGCACAAATTTTCATAATTAATTTTTAGTTTTTTTGTCAAATTGAATAAAAATAAAATAATTACAACAATCATTGTACAACTAGAAACCACTGCAACAAATAATTTAAATGTACATTTAACACTAAATTTCGGAAGCAAAATTGTGTTTTGGTATACAAACCCAAGATTACTGTTGGTGCTTCATTCTTGGCTGAAATAATTAACATAGCTTTCATTATAAACATATTAATCCAATTTTAGGGGTAGAAAAGAAAAATCAAGAAATTAGGTTAATGTCTTGGCGCACAGAAGTTAAATGGATTGATTATTCCAGATTACGATCAAAACTACAGCGTAAACGAAATCCTAGCCAGATGTAAATCTACGAAATGGTTGTCGACCATAGATTTAACAAGCTTTAGATCGTAAGGCAACCAAGCTTCAGGAAAGATATGCTCATCCAATAAATTTAATATTTGAAGGAGAGTTGCCATACCCGATTCTGGGAGGTGTTTATTCAGAGAATGTATGATATTATCAGGTCCGGGAACTGAATCCGTAGCCGACAATAAGGCAGATTCTAATTCCTCCATGGTAACTGAGAATTTTACGATATGCCAATTGCGAACATATATAAACAATCTGCCGCACTATATATAAACAACTAAACTATTGTTACTAACAGGTGACCATTGATTCACGTAAACATGATATGCTAGCACCATCTGTTTGTTAAAATATATGTCAAGCAGATAAAAACCAAACTTAACTTAAAAACATGCAATCAATCAGAAAGTGTACAAACTGTATGAATTACCTTACATAATTTAAACTAAAAGTATATAGCCATGTTACTTACCTCCCTCCCCCCAAATATAAACGGTTTTCAAATCTGATACTGCAGCACACCTATAGTTACTTGTAGCCACATCTACAAACCTGGAAATGGAAATTTGTTTTAGACAAACATTAATGCTTACAAAACAAATTTGTGTGTACGTGGGACTCCCGCCATGAGCGAAGGTTATCACGCCTTTCATCATGCTACACTATCCCTGAGTAACATAGGCCAGAATTCATTTTGATAAAAACAATATTTATTTCAATATTGTAAATTAAGTCAGAAAAAATTCACAGTATGAAGGTGAGCATTTTATATTTATTAAATGTATTTTCGAATGTGCCATAAATGTGCATAAAACATAAATTATGTGTGCATGTTGCCGTTAAGACAGGTAAAATAAATTAAACATACACACAATAAATTTAGGTTAGGCCAAGCCTGATGAACTAACATTTTATTTTTATTGAATGTATTTACAATGAATAGACATTTAACTGTGTTTACCATATAGGCTTTGAAGTTATAATTAATTCTATACCTTTTTTTATAATAACATTAAACGTATGGAAACAGTAACACTTGTATCAAAGTATAAAATTTCATTAACTTACTTTTCTAAGTTTGTATTACACATACTTTCCATTTCTTGAATCTACATTACAAAATTGCAATTTAAAAGGAACTTTGTTCCAAAAACAAACTGTAGAAGTCAGTTAAACTCAGTGTCCTGTACTAAACATCCAACCGATAACAAAACACAGAATATATTATTCTTTGTCCGTGAAGTCCAATAAAAGATGATGTCTTGCATATGACAAGGCTAAAAGGAGGAAAACATACATTTCATAATTTTAAAAATATATATTATTAAAAATTGTTTTGGTGCATTGATTAATTTTGCAGTCACTCTTGTATTTAAAATAATGATTTAACGCTGGTATTTCATAAATGTATGGCAAACTGTATTTGGGAATTAATTTTTTGCAACAACCAAGATATTTTAAATTAAGTTTTAACAACAATATTTCATAAAGTTAGGGTAAATTATATTCGGGCATTGATTTCTTTTGCAGACAAACACTGTTGTTTTTTCAATTAACGTTTCAAAACCAGTATTCTATAAAATCAGAGAAAATATAATTTTAGGCTTTAATTTTTTTGTGTGCAATCGCTGTTGTATAATAAATTGTGTTTTAACATCAATATTTCTTAAAATTAGTGTCAATTGTAGAATCAACGGTGGTGGTTTTTTTAAAATAAGGTAACATCTCATACCAATTAATTACTATTATTACAGACAACCTTAACATAAGTTAAAGACTGGTACAAGTTATTGTTTTCACACAATAATCGTAAATTATTCTACGAGTTGATGTTTATTTGAAAATACATATTTCATCAATATAATTATTTTACTTTTTTAGTACCATAATATTTATTCCACAAAAAATCCAAATGTCTCACCATAGTTAAAGAATACCAACCTGTAGGAAGACTGTATAAAACACTTGCAACATTGTAGATAAAGTAGATTATGGAACATAACCCTTCAACGTGGATTCACATGGTCACTACGTTTGCCGACAGTCCGCCATACGGTTTTATCTGGTGGGAATTTTTTAAACTACTTGGAATTGGGACAATATCCGGAATGTTGTCCATTAGTTGACCGATGTTTTACAGCGGTTTATCGATCGATAATGTGTGCGAAAGAGAGGGAAGTGTTGTTTTCAAACATTGAGGTTTTTAACATTGGCTCAGTTTGATTCGTTGAGCAAACGTATTACGTCTAGCCTTTGTTTGGTCGTTATATTCAGTAGTTTTATTGCGTTTTAGAATGTAGTAGAAGTAACGAATTGTAGTTTTTCTATTGCTGGAAGAGTTGTTTGTATAAAAAGTGTGTGTGTTTTTGTTAGGGTGAATTGGGTTAGGCCCCTAACTGAAGTGAACTGTGCGTTTATTTTCGTGTGTGTTATTTGTAGAACTACTATTTCTTGGTAAAAGAAATAAGTTGATAGGACATGCACAACCAAAGTAATAAAACGTTTAGCAATTTGTTGCAAAAATATGGCATGACTTGGAAAAAATTATCTAGGTGCCCTATTTATGCAAACTATTACTAAAGTTTTTATTACTCTGGTTATATGCGTACTATCAACTTAATTTTATTACCAAAATGTTAAGAAATAAGTACCCTGCAATGAACACACTAACACATAATTATTCAATTTTTTTTTTTCATACTTTACTGAATTTGAGTTTTATATTGTACTTTCATACAATATTTAGATTCTGACATTTAAGTAAAAAAAAATTATTTTAGTGTATTGTAATGTACTTAAATCTCAAAGGTTTAGTAAAAGAATTATGTTGCTAGGATATATAGAGCCAGAGTAAATAAAATTATTGTAATTTGTAGCAAAAAAGTACTGCGCCCTATTTTTGTATTATATTGCTAAAATTTCCATTACTCTGGTTCTACATGACATGTGAACATGATTCGTTTACTAGACTGTCCAGAAATAAGTATGCTTTTTCCGTAATACTTGTTAGAAGTTCAGTTTTGTTTGGTAGCCCTTGAGAAGTATCATACAAAAATCAAATTTTGACAGGTATTAAAAAGTAGATATATTATTGGAAAAATTTTGTTTTGAGTGTTTATTGTAGTTTATTTATTTCTTAACAATTTACTAAAAATATAATGTTGCTAGGATGTACAGAACCAGAGTAACGAAATTTTTAGCAAAGTATTGCAAAATTAGGGCCTGACTTGCAAAAAAAGTAACACACGAGGGGTCGGTCATGCTGTAAAAAATCCCGCGTTAAAACACTTGTGAAGTACTTAATACAACTGTTGCATAAAATAACACAATATGTTGTGCTTATACTATATACAGAAAAAAACCAATAATTTACTTATTGATTATAAAACCCCCGCGGAGACTTACTTTGCAGTATTTGCTCCTACTTGAACAGCAGAGGTTGAGGAAGTATTGCCATTACCCAGACCATGGTCGTTCTTACCCCAAGAGAATATCTTGCCACTGTCAGTTAGCACCAAATTATAATAACCACAGCAAGCTATCTGCAACATAAACAATATCCCAAATGTGGCATGACTTGCAATTACAATAAACCAGTCAGCCATCTCCAATGCACAGGCTGTTTTCAAGATATACACATGTTTTCCACCTGATTAAAATAGTTTAGTTTGGAGTGAAGTCAGTTAACCAACAATGTAACTAAAAAGTATGTGAGTGTTTCAAATACGTAAACAATCAAAGTGTGGAGTAAATACATGCAAATTTCACTTAAACGTCTGCACAGGAAATGCCTGGTAAAAAGCTTTCTTATAATGTTGCATCTTATCTTAAATAAATAGTTGAATCTTTCCCAGGTATTTCCACGGAGTTTTTCTTTAGCAGCTTGTTCGCACCACTATCTTAATGACCCATTCGGCACTTGCTTTTTCCTATATTACTAACAAATTTTGAATTTTTGTCCTTAAACTCATATACCACCTAGAAAAATCTAATGGCAAGAAAAGGATACTAATTTTCTAAGAATATCCTATTCTTATTTCAAGTTTCATTTTAATTTGAAATCTATTGGTTATTTCTTCACTAGCTCTTACGATATTTACCTTACTCTTACCTCAGGGTCGTTCCCTTTGGAGTAACATCTATGGCTAAGCAGAATAATATTTCACAAATTTATATTACACTAGTGGACCCGGCAATGCTTCACTATTGCTTGATTTTAGTATATTAGATTATATCTGTTACAGCAAAATTAAACATAACCTACTTCAATAAAATACATTAAGCAACAGCAAAATTAAACATAATCTACTTCAATAAAGCTAATTACAACATAAACAAATCAGGTTATGATAATAAAACATGTACTGTTATAATCAGCTGATCTGTGCTATTATATCTGTTCAATAGAACTCCAGATAATAATAAAATATGTTCTGTTATAATCAGCTGATCTGTGCTATTCAGTTGATCAGAAAAAATAGTGTTAATGAATAGAAAATATTTTAAATTCCATTTTTAAAATATTAAATGGAAGAATAGTAAAATTTTAAGACAAATGGGCAAATACAGAGTTAATTATTTTTCATTTAACACAAACCGCAGGTCAATCGGATCAATAGAACTCCAGACATCACTCGGAATAGGTCTAAAAATTTTCCCCATGTTAAATTGCCATAAGAGATTTTAATTTCCATTTTTAGAAAATTTAGTGGGGTAATAGCTGAAATCCAAACAAAATGGGCAAATATACAGACAATTAACTTTAATTTGGTACCAATTACGTGTATGACAGTCCAGTAAAATTCGAGATCTCACTCGAATCACAAAAAATCTTTTCAAATTAATAATAAATATATAGAAGATTAATAGAGCACACTTTCTAATACCTTGGTATTTGTTACAGGATATTCAAATGAAGAACTAACTTTAAATTGAACAAATTATTTATTAATGAAATTGTATTAATTCAGAAACTCTTAAAGTATGAAAATGAATACATAAAACATCAAACGAATTAAATTTGTATAATACACTACCTAATTTAAAACACTTACTGACTAATTTGAGTTTCATCCAATTAGCATTTATTTCTATATTTAATTTTAATTTACTTTTTGTGAGAGTCCTATTTAGTATATATTTTGATAAATTCTATATTCTGATAAGGAAAGTAACTTAATCGTTTTGTTTGTACCTTGGATTATCAGATGACCTTCTCCAATGGATGTCGGTGTTGCTAAGTGCACTTATTCCTTTTAACTCGTTGTCTTTTTTTATAATTAGTCACCGTCTTTTTATCTTTCACTGTCTTTATTTTCCACTGTTCTTAAC
>JAGFPH010005142.1:2271-15509 GCA_018207615.1 Philaenus spumarius
TTTGAACTGATTGTTGTTTAATTGTATTTTATGTGTATTTTTCTAATGGATTGTATTTTTGTGTATATGACCTGTTTGATACAAATAATATTTGTCAAGAGACCAATGCTGAATAAATAAATAAAATAAATTTATTTTAAAATTCACCAACACCAATTTTAAGGAAAATTAGTATGTGGGATTATGAATATTTTTAAAGAAGAACTTATTTTATAAGTTTTAGTAGCTTTTAAAAACGTGTTTAAAAAAATTTGTAAATATTTATTGTTTTCTTTTTACTTTTTTTAGATAAATATTTTAATTTAACATTTTTGTCTTTTTTTTAAATTTGTATACTTGTGAAATTTGTATTAATTTAGTGAACATTTTTATTTTCCAAAAATCAAAAGATATCAAACAAAATTATTTGTTTATAATTAGATACTTATTTATTTCAATTAATTAAATATTTAATATTACAAAGAAATTATCAATAATAAAAAAAAACTAACAGATCCTCACATTTTGTAGATATTAGCAAATTGATAAAATATTTAATATTATAACGAAATTATCAATATTACACAAATTTTACAGATCCTTCATATTTTTTTTATAGATTAATCACCTAGTTAATCTTAGTTGTCGCACCCTTTCCATCTCCTTTAGTGCTCCTTCATTGCCCAGGATTGTGTACCGTATTGCCAAGGTCACACAGCGCAGGCCATAATCCGAAGCGGCAATGTAGAGGTGCAAACTCACCGTGATCAATGGCTGGAGCATGAGTTGTAAATAAATTCTACTAATATATTTCGTACACGTAGTTATTCAGACTTAGGATACTTGCAGGCTATCGGACAATCGCGTAAAATTTGAAGGACGACCCTAAAACGGTTCCGATTTCACTTTTGAGTTATATAGAACCATAAAACGACAATATTTTCTCGTCGGAGTAATAATTTATATTCCCGTCGGGGGAGATGGTGTGATTTGAGAAATTCCACTCCGTTGCTCTGTTGGTATTCGCTATTGGTTATGAACGAAGTTCGCTGAGGTGTGAAATGACTGAGGAAAGAGACAGAACGCGGGGTTAGTTGGGGGGGGGGGGGCGCTATTGGTTAATATGTCTGTCATTACACAGTGGTCACCTCCATTACCCGAAGAGGGAGAGGGTGTTATGGCTCATTGCCTCCCCTCTACACTCTGCCATCTACTGTCTCTCTCGGGACATCTTTCCCTTTTATTATCATTGTTTTATTAACAACCCGAAGTCTCTCTTATGCTCTCTATATTACACAGTTATTATTGACTAGGGACTATCACGGGCGAACTTTTAGCATACATCTAATAGCTCAAAATCTGTTGAAGTAAGAGGATTGTTATGTCGGAAGGGAGGGGGAGGCTGTTAAGTACAGTCTGGATAAGGATTATTTTTTATAACACAGCTTCTATACTATAATCTGTTTATTAACGAACAATAAATAACTGTGTTAAATAAAATCAACTAAGAGGCAATTATTAATGCTATTGCTAATCACTATATATAGAGTGTACAGAAAATCCCTTTAACCCCCTTCATTATTTTTGTTACTAAAAAAAGTTAACAAAACATTTTATATATCACGTGTTGCATAACAGAAATTTTCTTTGACATATCTAACCCTCTATGATTTTATCGGTGGGGGAAGGGGATTAACAATTTCAAAAGGTAGGTCATGTAATACACAATTGAAAAGCTTATTAAAAGAGAATCAGAATGGCCCAAACTAGAGCTTAGAACCTGGCTTCGTTTCGAATGTAAATAATGGAAAATTATATTTTTATTTTAACATCCTCTCTTTTAAATGTAACTAAAATGCTATCCTAACTTGGTAAGATTTTTAGATTGTATTCGAATTTGTTAAATCTAGTTATAAAAACATAGACGAAATAACCACTTAAAAAAAAAAATGAGTAGGCCTACACTAATACTTCCAATAACCTACATATTCCTAATATTAACAAATTTATAGCCTGATTTGATGTTTAAAAATGTAATTTTCCATAACTTTGATTGTTCATTACTTTGAAACGAAACAAGATACTAAGCTTTAGTTTGCGTCATTCTGTTTCTCTTTCAATAAGCTTTACAACGGTGTATTATATGACCTTTACATTTGAAATTGTTACTCCCTCCTAAATAAGCCCCCAAAAATCATAGAGGGTCTGATATGTCAAACAAATTTGTCCTGTTATGCAACACAAGATATATACAACGTTGTTTTACTTATTTTCAGTAAAAAATATAATGAAGAAGGTTAAAAGGACTTTATTAACACTCTATATATAAAAGGCAATGCACGATGTGTGTCATCTATAAATTCAAAGACTGCTCGACCGATTTTACAAAAAAATCACATTTTGCCCTCATTGCTGCCGGGAGTGTTTAGTCGTAAATATCATTGTCTTAAAATTCCTAAAATATAAGGGGTTAAATGGGTTAACTTACCCTAAAACAATACACCTTTAAATTCCCTTTAGAATAGAGCTGAAATTTTGCATATCGTTTTCTTGTACGTGATAGATGAAAATGTAAGCGTCCCCGCAGTTTGAATATTTGGATTATACAGGAGGAAATTAATTGTTAAGGTGCAGGGACTCGGATTCCCAGTACCGGCGTCGGTCAGGAGTGGGAAAGGTATTGCATTAGGAGGGTCCGTTTTAAAAGAAGTCCAGTGTTGACAAAAACAGCGCCAACAAATTAGAATGTGACTGCAGATAAAACCTGCAACTCCGGTATTGCCGCTAAGGAAGTTAGTGTAAATGCTCAATATCTTAAAGAAAATAAGGAACTTGCGACGAGTCTCAAAGAAAGAGAAGAATCAACCAATAAACTGAAACATGAGGTGTGCATGCTCGAGAAAGAAAGTGAATCACTTTGGATTCAAAGACGAAGGGAAACCATGAGCACAATGTTGTTGATGGAAGTAAAGATTTGAAGATGAATAAGATTTGGTAAGAGAAACAAGCTGATTAGTGAAAAAGAAAAGACCGCCAGAAACATCAAGATGAGGTGATAGGAGAGGGGTGGGGGTTTGGGGATTTTTGAAATAGGATTTATAAGATTCCCCCTGACAGCGAATAACTGCCCGAGATCAGGTTTGCATATATATATATATATATAGCCTATATATCCATTTTTCAAATAATATAAAGTTATAAAAATACCTTAAGAAATAACATTCTAGAGCGTAGCACACGAATGCGTCAGCCGGTTTTCATTTTCTTACCACAGAAATGCATCATTTTTAAAGGGCTTCAATTTGATGTATTACAAGGCCTATGTATCCGTTACAAATTTTTGAGATGATGGTGGTAGGGGGACGGGGGTTTTGTAAATGGGTTTTCTAAGGTTGCCTCTGACGTGAATAACTGAGCCGAGATCAGATTTTGTTTTCCATTTTTTTAATTAACAGAGGAGGTAAGTTTTCAACAAATCACCCTGTATAAGTAGGCCTATAGCATTACAATATGTTTAGAGTGATTGTTTGTCTTTGGTCTATATCATATTCCTGTCAAAATATCCCCGTCTGAGGCGGACTAAGAGTCCGCACCTTTTCTAAACGACAGCCGAATTATTCGTCCTCCCCTTGCATACGATCTGTATCTGCATAGTGTCTTTATAGATCTGTATCCACAACCAACTCATATTACGTTCCACAGATGATTTTCCGTAATATTCCAAAAAACCTCAGACTTTTTCAAAATTATGAAGATAAGGCCTATAAAAAGCAAGTTTCTTTATGGTTTGGGGAGGTAGGGAGGGATTATTGTGAGTCCGTCATTTATTCGGAGTATGTATAATGATAAAGTTATGTTAGGCCTATATGTCGCTTTTTTTATCTTTTAATTTTTTATCAGACGTTCTACTTCTGATTATTTGTAAGGGTATTTTTGGTGTGGGCGCAGGAGTGACGTTGTTGTTCTGCTGATGACTAATTTATAATTTCTTGTACATTTTAAAATTGTGTTTTCTTCGTCTTTTTTTTCTTCTTCTCTCTTTTTAAATAATTATTATTGTAAAGTTATGCTGTGCACGACTCGTGCCCACTCACAGACCTCGTGTCTATGTGGGCACTATACATAGATGATATTTTTTTTTTTGTAAAATGTTAATTATGGAATAAATAAATAAATGCTTAATAACCAGGTGCGCACCCAAGGGGAGGGTTTTGGTGGGCGCTTAACCCCCTCCTCCAGAAAACATCAACTAAAAAAGGTATCAATCAATAAATACAAAACAATAAAAATTACGGTGTTAAAAAACTGCTTTTAATGTTTACTAGAAATCGTATTGCAGCTTCGCCTTCGTGTTCAATGTCAATAGATTTACTGTATGTATACGCAATGATAGTTAGTTTGATATTAGTTTTCAGACGACAACCTTTATTTAGGAAATAGAGTAGTGCTGCCTACCTGAGCACATTCTACTATTGACTGAAGTTAGAAATTCAGGCTAAGTTATTAACTTATATATGCTTACAAAGTGGAAACATACTGCGACTTGAGACTGTAAGTTAGAACTTCAGGCATTTTTTATTTTCATCGATTAAAAATACATCGACGCAACAAATACATTTGGGTCCTTTTTATACACATCGTTGTAGCTTATATCGAATATCCGTTATTTGTAGTTTGATGTAAAGTACGGTAAACATTAAGAATGTATGTATTATAGAATTATATATGAAGTGAAAATTGTGTGCGTTTCGGGTTTGTTATACTGTACATATATTTTATTAAGTGATGTTAAGTTGTAGGAATAACGGAGTCCGGCAATCGTGTTTATTTACGTTCGAATGCGTAGTCGAAAAGATAAGCTATTCCGTACCCCCCTAACCCCCGATGTGACTCGCTCCGTTCATTTAAGCTTTTGGACAATTCCTGGATGCGTTTAAGCAGTTAACCGATGCTTATAACCGTCCGAGGACCCGGGCTCGTTGTCCGTAAACCGGTGGTAAATCCGGCAATAACCACTGAATCAAGAGTGAAAATAGAAAGTCCACCCCGTTAAAGAAAAAAATTATTTCGAACGAGTTCCAGCGTCGATCTAATTCCGAACCTAACAAAACGCCATCAAAATCGACGTAGGAACCGATATACAACGTAACACCGTAATATTGTTAGATAGATAAAAGCATTAACCTTAAAACCTAACGGGTCGTTTTTCTTTGTATCCGTGTGCAATGTTTTCTCGCCATTATTGTAGTCCGGCTTTTAGTCCCCCCACCCCCACCCTTACTCCTCTTCTACTGGTAACGGGAGGGTCAGTAAAGTGGATCTGAAAACAAAGAGCGGGCTTTAATGCGTGTGTTTCCCGCTAAAAGCCATTTAATGAGCTCAAGCCATGTATAATGGTAGTATTTACAGAGGGCGCGGTAATTCAGGTACTTTTGTGACACGATACAAACGTTAACTCACAAAGAGATTTTTTATAAATTAATGCAATTGAGTTTATATTACAATAGATTCTATTCTTGTTTAGCTATTTTACACTTCTTACTTATAAATGATGAAGAGTGTATGTTTGATTTAGGAGCGTAAAAAAAATATTTCTTTTTGGAGGGGCGGGGGGAGGCTACGAAATAGTGTATGCATGTGTATTACAAGTTATTCAGTGCTTATAGAATTGATTTGGCCCTCTCTAAAAGGTATAACATAACCAACAGTACACAATTCTCAAGTATTACTTAAGTATACAAAAATATTAAAAAGATATATTTTAAAACATGTCTAAAACAATTATGGGCACTTATTTGAGAAATTCTTTAAGAGTGAGCACCATGCTGTTTTTCATGTAGGCCTATATGGAGTTTTAATATAAATTATGTTTTAATTTTAGTCCATTTTTTACTTTTTTTTGGGAAAACATGTTTTTTTAAACTATATATTCGTCATAGAAGTTTTTAATAAACAGTAGCATTGTATTTATATTTTATTTATAAAAATTAAATACAAATGTAATAACATTTTATTATATGGCATAGTTAAATTTTTAGATGACATGTATAGAAAAACATGAGGCGTATATTTATGTAAAATTGTAATTAATTTATTTATAGACATGACAGAACGAAGCAGATGTGTCAATGTAGATTTTTGTTCCTACGATAACAACACAGAACTTAAAAGTAAAAGTTGTAAACATAACCTTAAAAGATTCTTATGGTTGTTGATGTAGCCTATTGCAGCTGGTAGGCCAAATCAGCTGTTATATTTTAAGAAAAGAACATTGCGCATGCGCTATACTATTTGGTAACCGAGGACCGTATCGAAGTGAGTTAAGAAAGCATATAAAAAAGTTCGGAATCATTGCCATATAGGACCACGTTTCTGTCATCTTCAGCCCATGACCGGTGAAAGTACTGTATGGTCAATGTCAGTAAATTAACTTGAAACAATCACATTGTTATTATTTATAGATGAGTTGATTTAGTTAGTTTAGATTAATAGATTAGAGTAGGACAAATTATACATTCACAGTGCCAGTATGTGTCTTAATAAAATGCCGAGGTAGCGCTCTACTTTGTAGGCCTACAAGTAGACATCAGCGCCCATCCAGTTTTCCCAGGATTTTTAGTAGACACTTTTTATTATAGGAGCTTGAATTGGTGACAAAAAATAATATATTTTTAAAGTTAAGACTTTTTATTCCGAAACAAAAAGTCAATGCTGAATCTTCTTAAACGTCATCAGTAGCCTACAGTCTTATCCTCCTACATCGCTGGTTGCTCTCGAGTTCGGTTTTTTTTATTGTGGGGACTAGCGTAGAGGTGGTTGTGAAAACGAAAAACGGTTTCAATCAAAAGTTTCTAAAAATAAACGAACGAACAAATTTGTTCTAAAACGACCGAAACCGTTTTTGTCAACAGTTTTGAAATCTTCCCTTAATACATTTTATACAGAATGAGGTCTTAGAAGTTTTGAGCGAAACTGTTGTTTTAACCTTAGTACTATATTTATAACTAGCTGTACCCGCGACTTTGTCCAAGTGCAAACGTTTTATTTCATTTTCGACCGTTTGGATCGCGTTGGAGAAAAACATGTAAAATATGAATTTACCTAGAGAATTAAATTTTCAATCGCCCAGGTCATTTAAGATTTTCCCTGAAACCTACCGTTGAAAAGCTACCGTTAAAAAACCAAAAATGTTTAAGAAACGCACACTTTTTGTGATATAACTCCTAAATTATGCAACCTACAGAATAGGCTCTATTTCCATTTGAAAGAACTAGGCTAGCTGAATCAAATGAGTATCTCAAATTGGATATAGGTGCTACCAGTCTGAAGTTATATGCAGAAGTGATCACTAATAGCCTTTTTCGAACGTGGATTTCTCCTAAACCTTCCCAAAAAAATGATGAGTCTAATGGCTCAAACCTTTATAAGTTAAGCCGTTCTCAGTTGATGACGTCACAAACACATACGATTTTATTATATGTATAGATATGTGTAGCCTATTTCTTAAGACAAATTGGGCTAAACGTTTTGTTATAAAAAAAAACTAACAAATACTCAATAAAAGCTCTTGACAATGAACTTTGTTGAATATTATATTTGTATTTTAAAAAAAACTATTACATCCTAAAAATCCATCAATATAACGACAGAGCTTTCGATAAAAAAAAAATTAAATTCCATTATTTTTCGAGTTGACAGTTTTAAAAACAGCTCTATTTTTTTTTGTGTAAGTGATTATTTAATTTTACTCAGGGATATGCTGAAATGGAGTTTTTTAGGGTGAATTTTACAATTTTACATCCCCCCAAGGTCCTCATTCGACCCTCCATAGTGTCCTTGCCCCTCCCCCCAGTTCGTCAGGTCTATTTTGCCAGGCGGTTTGGTGCCAGCCAGAAGCTGGAAGTGAGAGACATTCGTGTTTTGAGTAAATTTATATTTTATGAATATTGTGGAAATTAAAGTTAAGTTTAGCATGCATAATAGTCCATATTAGTAAGGACTACATAGTTAACACTTGGAAAGACCTCTGCGTGTTTCGCACGCCAACACCAGCTCGGTTCGCTCGCTATATAACTTAACATAGCCTAGACAGGTATAATTTGGGTTAGTACTATTTCACACACAATTAGAATGACACATGTTTAGTGTATTAATTTGTAAAAAGTGTCCTTTATTGATTGATTAATCTCATTTATTTCGGCGCAATCGATACCATTAAGCTTCTTAAACTGTGCGCATCAACAAAATACATACGTTGTTACAATCTCTCAAAAATTAATATTAGATAAATGCAAAAAAAAAAACATGACTTAAACCATAAAAAGAAAGCACAAATTATAAATAAAAAATTACAAAAAGAATTAGACTACGCAAAACTATGAAAGCACTATGTGAAAGTAAACACCAAAGAATAAAAACTAAAATGATGTTTATATTATAATAAAACAATTCCTATTAATAAATAGCCTGACTATTAAAATTATTATAACTTAACTTTATTTATAACTTTTATAGAAGCGAGTGTAATAAAATAGTATAGCGCTATCACAAGTTTGTATTATTATTATTTTTATTCGTTAAAATATAACGGCTGATTTCGTCCATCAGCTGTATACTTTAACAATTACTTGAACTATTTAAGATTATGTTTACAAATTTTAGATTACGTTTTGAGTTATTATAGGAATAATAATTTAGCCTACATTGATACTTCTGAATCGTTCCGTCATTCTGCTTCCTGACGTGTATTGTTCTATTATTCTGAATTATTGCTATTCAAATAGAATCATAACAGTTTGACTATATGTTAATATTAGACAATTTAGGCCTACTGACGAATTTTAATTCAATTTTAAAGTGAACAATTAGGCCTACATAGTTTTCCCTAAATGATTGTATTTTATATTTTTGGGTTTAAAATTGTCGATTTAACTAGGCCTATGATTAAAATCTATGAAAAATATGTTATATATTCAGGAGGTGTACGGCAGTACTTACTGTGCTTGAATCCGTCACTTACTTTCACTGATTCCTCCTACAATATACGAGCCCAGTTAATATTGTAGCCTATAGCGTACAAGGTGATTGTTTTAATACTTACCACATTAATTAGAAGACGGAAGGAGATATGCAAAATCTGATGCCGGGACAGTTATTCACGTCACGGAGAACCTTAGAATACCTATTTACAAAGTCAAAAAAAAACCTCCCCCTCCTATCACCCCAACCCAAAAGTTTGTAATGGATATGTCTTGTGATATGTCAAATTAAAGTCGTTTAAAATCCACGAATTTCTGTGGTAAGAAAATAAAAACCGGCTAATGTATTCGTTCGCTACGCTCATTAATGATATTTTGTAAATTATTTTTATCTCTATATATAAAAGCAAAATACCACTCACTTACTCATCACGATTTCTCAAAACTACACAATGGATTGGAATGGAATTTGGTATGTAGCTTCCTCTAGTGCCCTAAGTGCTCGATAAGAAAGGTTTTAGAGAAATTCGAGATTTTAGGGGGGTTAAGGGGGTCAAAATTTGATTTGTCTACCCGCGCAAAGCCGGATCGGGCCAGCTAGTAACTTTATATTTTTAAAAGACTGAAAGAGATACGAAAATACTGATCTCTGGACAGTTAGGCTATTAATTTTTAATGGAAAACTTAGAAAACCTTTTTGCAAAATCCAGTGTCAATAATTTGTAATGCACAAATATGACTTGTGAAACATCAAATTTAATTAGTTTTGGGATTTTTAAATAGCCCAAAAAAGATTCCCCGTGACGGTGAATAATCGTCCAGAGAACAGATTTTACACATCTGTTTCCGCATTTTAAGTAATATACAATTAGCCTATACAAATAACTTACAAATTAACATTTTTGAGCCTAGTGAACGAATTCGTTAGGAGATTTTTATTTTCTTACTACAGAAATTCATTGGTTTTAACGGGCTTCAATTTGATGTATACAAGACAAATGTATGCATTACAAATGTTTTAGATGGAAGGCTAGGAGGGGGGACTTTTAGGATTTTTAAATAGGTTTTCTAAGGTTCTCTGTGAATAATCATCCAGAGAACAGATTTTACACATCTATTTCCGCATTTTAAGTAATATACAGACTGTCCCAAAAGTCCCGGACCCGTTTAATAACTCCTAAAAAAAACTAGCTACAGTAATAATATTTCAGACATGACTCCTGGCTACAAAAAACTATTTTTTGAGTTGTTAGTCACTATTGCCCCTGCCCCCAAAAACCAAATTTGGGGGGGTTGCCCCAAATTTTTAAATGTAAACCCCTATCGAGTGACCCATCATTTTAAAGGTCTCATTGAGTTAATCACAACAGCGCAAACCCAAGATCGATATATTTCTCCTGTCCAAAATGGCTGACCTTTTAGTGTTTCTTATGGTCATGTAATTTAAAATTGAACATTTTGTATCGTATACAAAGTAAACACATTTACAGGTTAAAGATATTTTACTTTTTCAGTTGTAATAAACACCAGTGGCCCTTTAACAATTGTAAACAGATAACATTTTTGGACTCTCCTACTTTAAGTTCGTTATGACATGCCTTAATCCTTATCATTGCTGGAAAACCCCGCATCAACAAAACAATACCTGCAGCATTGGATATTATGGCTCAGTTATGAAATTGTGTCTTAGAATAATGTTGTCTAATTTTTCCAGCGTTAATTTTTACATTTATTACTAATAATTTGGCAACACTAAAAGGTCAGCCATTTTGGACAGGAGCAAGATATCGACCTCAGATTTGCGCTGTTGTGTTTAACTCAATGAGACCTTTAAAATGATGGGTCACTCGATAGGGGTTTACATTTTAAAATTTGGGGCAACCCCCCCAAATTTGGTTTTTGGGGGCAGGGGCAATAGTGACTAACAACTCAAAAAATAGTTTTTTGTAGCCAGGAGTCATGTCTGAAATATTATTACTGTAACTAGTTTCGTTTAGGAGTTATTAAACCGGTCCGGGACTTTTGGGACAGTCTGTATAATTAGCCTATACAAATAACTTACAAACTAACATTTTTGAGCCTATCGAACAAATGCGTTAGGAGATTTTTATTTTCTTACTACAGAAATTCATTGGTTTTAACAGGCTTAAATTTGATGTATTACAAGACAAATGTATGCATTACACTTACTTATGATTGTAGGAGGAGGGGCGGTTTTTATGATTTTGTAAATATGGTTTCTAAGGTTCCCCGTGACTGAATAATCGTCCAGAGAACAAATTTTGCATGTCTCTTTCCGCCTTTTAAATAATATAGGTGGTAAGTTTTTTTTAATAACCCTGTAGCCTATATGACGTGTTCAAGCGTTATTTTGGCATTTTTGTAAAATTGTCTTGACGACTTTTGGTACGGACCATTTCACTTTCATAAGCCGTTCAATATGTTTCTTACTGTTTGGATACGCCTATATATTGGAACAAGTATTGTGTATTGACGAAGGTGGGCCAGTATATTTGCTGTATTTTTTACCGCCTCAAGCGAAATTATCGTGTTAATTCAAGCAAATTGGCATTAAGGTCTTGGCCCATTACACTAATACATCGAATAGCCTCTTTTGTGCAACTACGGTTGCATAGACAGTAGATCTGTCCTAGACAATGGAAGGGAGACTGGTAGATATTGTTTCATGACCACCCACGAGTATCGAGCATTACGAAACAATCGGACGGAAGAAGCTATCGAGCGTAAGTCTTAGTCTAGACGAGACGATCTTCTCTGTTTTCTTCTTGTTTTCCGACTACTTAGGAACATTCGCCGATGTAGGCCTGGTCTTATTGTTTTATAAACATCAGATTGAAGATTACGTCTTTTGAATAGACAAAAGATGTTCCTACTGGTTCCGAGTTCTGCCGATAGTAGAACGATTGACAAATATCAAAACGCGTGTAGCCTTTCCTCGACCTTCTCGAATATTCCCACATAAGTGTGTTATAAGCACAGAATTTGAACCATGAAACTCTTCTTTGTATGAAAAATACCAGGATAAAACAGTCCCACATAGTCCTCTTCAGTATAACTTCATCGAATTTTGAAGCCAACCGTTTGTAATAAGTAGTAATCGTTCATGAACATATCAATTTGAATTCGTAGGTAACGAAAATGGTAAATTATCAATTTTTATTAAAGTTATTTTCATTACTGTATTATAGCCACCGGACCACATGTTTATATATACATACATTTTTACACTATCTCGTTGTCTGTTAGGCAGTCCGCACACGGGTCGTTGCCTATGCTACGCGTGAGAGAGGCGTTTGACAATCGTCAAGCGTAGAAAATAGCGATTGTCGTTTCCCTCGTTCTACGTCCGCACACGGGTTGTCAAGCTATCGTCAAGGAATCGACAGTATGTTTCATTCCAACTTTCAGGGTTATGTTTACAACATCAAACATAATAATTTCTTGTGAACTTGATCGTTTTAAATATGTGATATAGAACTAATGTATGTTATAATACGTTATAAGATTTCCTTTGAGGTTAGAAAGTGTATATAATAGGTATGCAACCTTTTACTATCAATACATTTGTTTATATAATTTTAAAGAAGAGATACGTATTCGTTTAACTTCGGACACATTCGTACATCTTATTAATTCCTCCACTATAATATAATAACTTCTAAATCATTTGATCTGTTAATATGAAATAAAAAGAGATTAAAAGGTAATATTTGTATCTTTCTTTAAATATTTAATAACGTATATAATAAAAATTTTTAACAAATAGGCCTACAGTTTTATAATCCTTATAATGTATGATATATATATATATATATATATATATATATATATATATATAGGATATGACATAATACATAAATTATATTTTGCCAATTTCCACCTACACTTTCTCTACATTTTTTCTCGTATAACTAGGTTAATCATAAATTCCCTTTATTTTTCAACCTCCCCTTCGAATTGAATGTTTGCAACCACCCACGTGCGTAATCGTTAAGCTTGAGGACTGCGGTGCACAACGTTTGAAACCCACCTACAATGAAACGACTTCGCTTCTCACTCTTGACGATTGTTAGCGGTCCCCCAATCATTTACCTGGGCAAAAACGACCAAGCGTACAAATAACGCTTCCTTGACGATAGCACAACGACCCGTGTGCGGACTGCCTTACTCACCTTATAAAGGCTACCGCTGTTTCAAAAACTCTAAGGGTAACCGCATAGTGGAGCGGCGATACAAGCGACGATACAAGGGAAGAGAAGA
>JAGFPH010005142.1:30016-46943 GCA_018207615.1 Philaenus spumarius
CAGGATAAATCGATATCTTAACCCAACATAACTTAACCTAACCTCTGTGCCCTCAACGCATGTATTCTTTAATTAAATTACTACTCGTGTCTGATTAAGAACGGCAGAAATCAGGATAGATCGATATCTTAACCCAACATAAATTAAGCTAACCTCTGTGCCCGCAACACATGCATTCTTTAATTTAATTACTATTCATGTCTGAGGAAGGAGGGCAGACATCGGGATAAATCGATAGCTTAACCAGAGGTCTTCAAACTTACCAGCCTTAGGACCATACTGATTACTCCATTAAGTTCCAAGGGCCAAAACCCTTTTAATTTTCCTGTCATTATCTATAACTTCAAGACTAGTCGCCAAGTACGCGCCCTGAGCGATCATATGTTTTGCTAAATTCGCTAGTTCAATTACTATTGTGTACTAACTGTACTTTATTGTTACGACCGCGACATTTGACGACACCTGGTGGTCACAAGAGGAAGTAGATAGTGGTAGTAACCTCTATCATTAACAGGTATCTCTAGTAGTACTTTCGAAAGCGCAGTAACAATGAAACATTCGTGAATAATCTCGTTGTTTTCGAGAAAGTTCTGATGTGTCCCATTCGCTTCTAGATGGCATTAATTGGAGAATAAAAAGACTAGCGGAGCGACCGCGAGTCAGTCAGCTTAAGGGAAAAATAGACAGTAAATGCAGAACATTCGAAGATCAATGGAACTTTCAAAATTTCGTAATTGAGTCCAATAGGAAGACACTATGTTTGATTTGCAATGAAACCATAGCCGTTCTCAAAGAATATAACACTAAACGTCATTATGAAACGAAATATTTTCAAAATTTCTCAAAATGTGCAGGAAGTTTACGGACAGAAAAATTTAAGCTTTGAAGAGCGGATTGAAGTACCAGCAATCTTCGTTTACGAAATTCAATACTGAACAAAAGGCTGCAACCCGTGCCAGCTTTCGCTTGGCTTTTGAAATCGCAAAACGTGGAAACCCATTCACCGATGGAGAAATGATCAAAGAATGCGTAATTGCAGTAGCCGAAGAAATGTGCCTCGAAAAGGTAAATTTATTTAAAACTGTCAGTTAGTCAGCAAACACCGTGGCTCGGAGGGTAGAAGACATCGCAGAAAATATATCAATTTAACTGTCTGGCAAAATGGACAGCTTGAGTGGTTTTCTCTGGCCTTGGATGAGTCAACGGATGTGTCAGATATTTTTCAGATGCTGATTTTTATTCGAGGAGTAGATAAAAGCGATGAAGTGTATGAAGAACTTCTTGATACTGGATAGTATTCAGGGCACGGCTGCTGGGAAAGATATGTTTAAGTGAGTTGAAAATGCCAATAATAAAAAGAACCTTCGATGGAAAAATTTTAAATCTGTTACTATTGTTGGAGCCAAAAACATTTGTGATAAAATAAAGGAGTCTTTGCTCTTGTGTCAAAGGCTGTAGAAAATGACGGTGATTCAGAACAATTAGTCTTACATTGTATAATTCATCAACAGTCCTTGTGCGAGAAATGTTTGGATATGTCTGAAGTTATAAAACCAGTCATATCAGTTGTTACTTTCATCAGATCCACTGGGCTGAATCACCGACAATTTCGCGAGTTTATTGAAGAAATTGGAGAAAATTACTTATCATATCATACTGCCGATGCCGTACGCTTAGTTGCGGAAAAGTCCTTCAGTGCTTTTTTGAACTTCCAGCAGTGATCGAAATGTTTTTGAATGAAAAGCATCATCCTCTTACCAAAATACACAATAGCGAATGCTGTGGAAGTTTCTATGTCGATTTGACAAAATATACGAACGAACTGAATTTGAAATGGCAAGGAGAAAAGCAGCTTCTCTCTTGATTTATACACTAATATCAAATCGTTCTGGCACAAAATAATACTCTTTTAATCACAATTACGTAAAAAATGTTTCACACATTTTCAAACATGTGAAATATTCAGCCACACTATTGAGACTGAGTTTCCTGTCAATTTTGCAATCTAAGTTTTGAGTGCTTTGAAGATAAATTTTGATACTCGTTTCTCAGACTTTGATGTCATTGCGAATGAAATTAACATTTTAAAATCCTTTTGATACTGACATATCCCCGGAATTTCAAATGGAAATTATTGATTTACAGTGCAGTGATATAATTAAGAAGAAATATCAAAACTCATCTTTATTGGAATTTTATAAGAGTCTTTCACTGGTACAATTTGATAATTTTTATAAATTTGTTTGTGGCCTGTTTTTCGCACTAGAAAACATTTTCCAAAATTAAGTACACAAAGAATGTTTACATTTCTAAGTTAACCTTTAGCATCTTAAATCTCTTTTAATAATTGGTATTATTAAAATTGGTATTATTAAAATTGGTATTGGTAAAATTGGTCCACAACTACAAACTATTGTCAGTGTAAAATCACAATTACATGAATCTCATTAGTATTTCATATGTTACTACGTTACAATGTTATATGTTTATGTCTTTATATATTACTAGAGGGCTCCGTCCCCTGCTCGCTTCGCTCGCCAACCCCCACGGTGACTCGTGTCGAAGCAAACAGGTTATTTTGTATAAACAGGCCCTTAGGCCCTGCTATTAAATTATAATGTCTTATTTATTTTAATTAGGATGTAACATAGTGGTCTCTTATTTTTAAATTCCTTAATTTATTTCTAGTTTTAAGGAAAGTATAACAATCAACATTTTTACTACATTTTCACCCCTTAGCAACTCGCGACAAAACGTCAATCTAAGATACTTTTTTATGTATGTTGTAAGAAATACATGCACAAATTTTCAGCTCACTAACTTTAAGGAAAATATAACAATTATTAATTTTTATTGTTTTAGTGGTTGCTATCACATTTTCACCCCTTAGTGCACGCGACAAAATGCAAATCTAGTTAACTTTTTCTATGTATTTTGTAAGAAATATATGTACAAAATTTCAGCTCTCTAGCTTTAAGGAAAGTATAACAATTAATATTTAAGTTATTGTTTTAGGGGTTGTTTGAACCCTTAAATCAAAATTAATTCTAGCCTATGTTACTCAAGGATAGTGTAAAACTACTATTAGTAAAACGTTTTATTAGTAAAACTACGTTTTTAATCAGTTCATTAGTTCCCGAGATTACCCCCTACATATAAACAAATAAAAAAATTAAAAAATTACCTCTTTATATTATCATTAATTAATAATAACTCCAAAGCTAAGATGGTAAATAATGTTAAATGTTCAAATCAAATTATTTCGTATATTTTATATCAGCAGTTATAATAAAGGTTAAAAGAACCAGCAAGGCTCAGGTCTACACTTTAATAAAAACCTAACCTAAAAGTTAGAAATTTAAATCATTTTACTTCAAAGTTTGAAATCAGCTGTTTTATCTGTTATTTTATTCAATTGGTTTTTTTTTGCGCGAGGTGTAAACAAATGTGCAGGCACATGCCCTATTGCTTTCTCCGGCCCCTGTTGTTGGACAGGGTATCTCTAGTAGCATAACTTCCTGAACAACCGGGCACCTTTCAGTCGTACGACTGTCCTACTGTTCAGGCATCTTCTTACTTATTTCTCAGTTCTTCTTCCTTCCACTTCATCACCGTTACTATGTAATTTATTCAATTGGTTGCTATGGTAATAAATGTGTAAATACATGTGATGGTTCGTCAGTCTAGGCCTAACCTAAGAATTTTGTCCGACTAAATTTACAAATATTGAAATGAAAAATTCTTTTATCAAAATAAATTCTAGCCTATGTTACTCAGGGATCGTGTAGCTTTTTATTAGTAAAACTATTTTTTCAATCGGTTTAGTAGTTCCAGAGATTACCCAATACATACAAACAAACAAACCAAAAAACAAACAAACTTTACCTGTTTATAATATTAGTATAGATAATGTTTATAATGTTAGTGGGATTAGTTTCAATTATTTGTTAGTTATTATGTTTAAGTTAAATTTTCTGCGTCATTGAGCTTTAACTAGCAAGTAAATAAAACCTAGTTATTGTAATTCTGTTTTATTATCCAACTTATCATAACAAAAATAAGTCATTGGCTGTCGCGGGCAGGATTGATGACACTGGCGGGATGTAGTTTGGAGACCCCTATCTTAACCTAACCTCTGTGCCCGCAACGCGTGCTTTCTTCAATTACTTACTATTTGGGTCTCAGACAGGACGGGGGAAACCAAATACGAGAACATGAAAATGCCGGAAATTTTATTCATTTTCAAAAAACTAACGTCCAATGTCTAACTTAAAAATCAATCATAAAGTACTTACCTGAAAATCCATAACTTGTCTACTGTAGCTGATAAATCGAAAGACTGTTGAAAAGTGTGTGACTGTGAAGGTGACCCAAAATCACCCGCCTGATGTTTACAACTTCCTGGTTCCTGCACAAAAACCCCTTATTTTGTGCTTATTTATAAGTTTGTTTAATGAAATACTAGCTGTGCCCACGATTGCGTCCCTTAAAGCAAAAGTATCAACAAAAATTACCTGTTTTTTTGCATTTTGTACCCCTTAGATCGCTTTGAAGAAAAATGGCAAGTGTGAAAGTTGTAGAGAATTAAATTTCCAATCGCCAAGGTGGTCTCAGATTTTTCTTGTCTGTAAACCAAAAAATAGCCCTGCATTTGCTATATTGCATGATCGGCTTTGAGATTAGAAATCGTTTAAAATGTATGTATTTTTACAATCCTTTTTCTTAACTTCATTCTTGGCAGCTAAGAAATAAATTAGGCCTAACACAAAACTATATTTTAAACTATCACTAACTATCTTGGACTTTTGTTCGGAATTATTTCTATTTTATCATAACAGTTTGAACTTCTATAAATTTATAAAAAATAAAGGCCTACTGGCGTCGAAAAATTGTTCGAATTTTAAAACGAATTACATTATATTTTAGCCTAAATGACTGAATTTTAAATAGTTGGCATTCAAATCGTTGATTTAAATAGGCTCTTATGATTTAAAGTTGTGATCTTTTGTTTTCCAAAATGTATTTCACGTCTTTGAGTAAAATATTCAATTATAGGCTCTGTACATTTACCATGTTGAAAATCCCTAACGGCTTACACTCATTTAGATATAGTTTGTTGTTTGTAGGCCTTAATTGTTTCTTTTGAAGAAAGAAGTAGGTAATCAAAAAGATCTGAAAACAATAAACAGCGATTGAAACATATAACAGCTGATTTCGACCATTAGTTTTAATAATTCAACAAAAATTCAATATATATTAAACGTGTTCAGTTAATGAACAGTATAACTCGCAAGCGTCTACTGGTTCCCTATGCATGCGCGTAAACTGTCCAAGGCGTATGAGACGGAGATGGTAGACATTATTCTCTCTCTTCCTTCTCGCACTTAGGATGCGTGTCAACGATTCTCCTACTTTTAAGTATGAACTGCAGGAAGGGGAGGCGTTGCAGTTTTCGTCTGATCTAGGACAGTTTGCCCTACCACGCCTAAAAACTTTTCACTTCAAAAATGTCAATATTATAACTAAGCAAATATTGTAATTGTTAAGATATTTATGTTTAAAAGCTCCCCACGACCTAATAAAGCATTGTTGTTATTATTATTACAGACAGAGAAATGGATAAATACCAAAATTGTTAACAAAGTCTCAACTAAGAATATACAAACAGTTTTAAGAATTTTAACACTAAGATCCAATTTCCATAATACAGATCACATTTATGTACATGCTTGGCACAAATCACAATAGAAGTTATGATCTATTTCAGCCCTAGTACTCCTTCGCCTCCGAGAAGAAACTGTGCTAGGCGTGGGCGACGCACAGTGCGAGAAAAGTGGTGTTAGGAGTGCAATGTAGAAAAATGAAAGTCAGTTTTGAACACTGATTTGGTCATCAATGTAAACAAAAGTGTTTTCTTGGATGTAAACAAATACCGCATCGACTTACAAAGAATAGTTCTGGTTAGGATCAATAAATATCAGTTATGAGTTCGAACCGCATATCTGTCTAGTATATCAGTCGCATCTGTGACGTAAGGAACTGAAGAGTTCGATATAACACTATTTAGGCTTTAGTAGCTATGTATACACCTTCTACTAGTAAGTAAAAACAATAACTGCATTAACTATTGTATTTAATGTTTTTTAAATATTTAATGTTCACTGTAGTAGCAAATTTTCATAACACAAAACTTTGTAATGGTGAAAATTACAAGATTCGCCTAGATATGTTATGTAAAAATGTTTTGAATGTTTTAAATCGTTTTGTAACTGTTTTATTTTGCAACCATCTGATCCTGCAGAATGTGCTTAATTATTTTCATGTCAAATCGCTGTTTCTGGAACGTATTCGACGTTTTAAAATAAAAAATAACTTTCTAAAATACCCCTGCGACCTTCCAGTATTTATGTGGTCAGTTAGGAGTCCTAAATGAAGAAGGCACTACCGAAATTAAACAGAAATTCTAGAATTTTACTTCTCAATAATTAAAAAGAAAGTGGGGCAAACTTGCCGTGACGTTAATATCACCGATCCATTCACTTATTTTTTCATCTAATCCATTAACATCGGTCATTTCGAGAAATTCTGCTACATCTAAACATAGCAAATCAACATTTTCAAAGAAATGAAAGCACTTTTGACGCTATGTAACTACAGTGAAGAAAGTTTAATTTATTTGTTATTTTGCTTTTAGTTATTAAAAACATATTTTTCTTCAATAATTATGGAAATCGATTAAATTTTGTGTTTTTCAACGAAAACTTATATTTAAAAAAATATATTCATTTTAAATTCATTCTAATGAAAAATAATTTGGATTTGTTTGTACAAGCCATTCAGTATTCTATTGATTGCTCCTCACAGTCCATCCCTTAGCATATTTCCTTCACCATTAATACATCAAGTGGAATGTGTTTATATGTATCATAACAAACTTTTTTTAAGGAAACACTAGGGGCCATTGCCCCCTGCTCGCTCCGCTCGTCAACCCCATCCCACCTCCGATCGCTTCGCGATCTCCGGGGGGCCTCGTTCAACTTTATTTTTCGACTTGAATTCCACTTCATAATCGACTTCATGAATTTGTGCGCCTGGAAGTTATGCAATGGTCACCGTTACGCAATACACGTATTTAATCTATTATTATTACTTTATAATTTCGAGAAGAAGAAGTAGAAACACTTTTTTTATATAATAGAGAGATTTATTTTTCTTCTTACCGACTCAACAAGGTCTTCTTTCCCCGCTAATTTTTCCAAGCCCGTTCCATTGACAGTGGTTTCGCTAGATAGTAGCTATTCTTATTACTTTATAATTATGAGAAGAAGAAGTAGAAAAACTTTTTTATATAATAGAGAGATATAGGCTAATCTTATTTCACCTAAATATTGATTAAAAAGTATGTCCAGTAATAATAGCATATAAAGGTTTTGAAAACAGTTAAGTGTGTTTGCACTCCTGAAACCTCTAATTCCCCCACCACTTACGTCCACATGGCCAAACGGGCCTTTATTTTTCGTACAGCTTCGTTTCAAGAACATAATTCAGATTAATTGGTATAAAAACAAACAATACAAATTGTTCATAATTTATTGGTGAAAAGTGATCAAATAGGCTAACTATGTAAACAAAATAATTATCTTGAATATTAACCCTTTTAGTGCCAATCGTCGTTCTAATTGTATCTCGTGTTTTACAGACGATTTAATCGGCGCGGCGGTTAAGTTTTGACATGTGGTTCCTTTATTTTCTAACAGATTTCGCTGCAATCGGCTTCATGCGATTGAGAAGGTTCCACTGAACATGAAGAACCCTTATTCTGTAAAAAAATTGCTAATAACAAAGCTACAGCCAGTAAACTTACAGTCTGAGACCGGATCAAAGAACATCAACAAACCGAGTTCGAACAAGGCTAGGTCTGATGCTCGTATTTTTATTGAAAGCAGTTATGTTGAACTCTGCAAAAAGAGTTCAAAGTTAAAAAGACAATCAGGAGGTTCGATCATGAAATCAGCGATGAAACTGTACAGTCCTTCGAAAGCCGGTACAAAACAGATTTTTTTAACACGATGATCGACTCCATTGTAAGCAATATGGATTCGAGACTTCGAGATTTACATCTTTAAATCAATATTTTTACAAGTTTGGCTTCCTCTATGACTCAAGCGAGTTAAGATTTCTTAGAAAAGAAGACAAAAAAACAGTCAAGGTTTACACACAGTCCTGGGAGCGGGTGAGAACCTTACGTATTATAGAATTACAAACAATTACTCCAAATTTAGCCGACTTTATTAAAGGTGTAAAACAGCAACCCCAATACACAACAGAAAATAACTTTAAAGAAATTTACCCAAATACTTATAATAATATACAGTATTATCATCCGAACCATGTTTACAGTAGGCCTACCGATAAGTACAGCCTCTGTTGAAAGAAGTTTTTCAAAATTGAAACTAATGAAAACATATTTAAGAAGTACAATGAGTCAGGAAATACGTGCAGCTTTGGTAGTTTTATCTACTGAATCATCTAAACTGGATTATGATAACAAATTTAAGGAGTTCAGTAAGGCTAAAAGAAGGAAATTTCTGTTTCGTTAATTTTGTACCGATAGGGTTTACTTCATGTAATTGAGGTACGTATTGTGTTATTTTGTATATTACAAAATGTAATAATAATAATAAACACAATTTATATCGCTTTTTTTAAATAATAAAATATATGCGTATATATTGAAGTGAAAACTTCAGGCGCACCGAGCACTTTTTGGATGAAGTAAAATATTCAAACTGACGATAAGCGTCTTAAAGTAAAGTGATTTCGTCAATGATTTCTTCTTCTTCATTGTTTTGCACACGTAGGCTAGTAATATAAACTAGAAGTTTAATGTAACAGTTGATCGTAAAAGAAGAAGAAATCGACGAAATAAAATATTCAGTGATAAATTCAAAGGCTGTACTCAATAGCTGTACGGATTTAGTCACGTCACGCTATCGATGAAATGAACATTACACTTCCTAATTTCGTAAGTTGTGTTAAATTAGTGTACTTAGTGATACCTCTAAAATGGCAATAGTGCTTTCTCATTTTTTTAATATCTAAATTTGCTAACTTGGTTGTTATGGTAATGAATATAAACGCAATAAAGCAACGTGTGATGGCTCAGTATAGTCCTAACCGAAAATTATGTTGTTAAACTTTTAATGCAAATAGCTGTTTAACTTTAATATTTAACGAATTATATTAAAATTATAATAAAGTAAGCTTTTCTCGATCATTCTTTTCATCTTGTACTGTTTTAAATTGAAATGGAATAGTCTATAGACTATAGGCAATCATGTTTATGTTATTTTTATTTTTTAGATTTCCGTTTTAAAAAGGGCAAGATAAAAAGAATGATCAAATTTCTTACTAACCCAATATAACCAACGATTTATATCATGACAGTTTTCATTTATGTCGGCAGTCCCAATCATTTCTTTTTTTTCTTTATATAAAATAGGCCTGCTAGCGTCGCCAAGGGGCCTCGCAAACTTGCAAAATTCAACTTGCCCACATCAAATTTAGGTCTTGCCCCGCCTCTACCTCCGCGCCAGGGACTTATCTTTACATTTCGTGTAAACAATTAAGGATAGCAGAATTAAACGGTGAAAAAAACAAAACCCTAATATATTGTTCAGTAAAAACTGTTTAATTTGTTCCGTTGTCAGAAGTAATAAAACAAAGATTAGATTAGAAGCCCAGGTGAGTTGCCGAGATACAACAAACTTGCCACTTTGGTCGGAACAACCACCCCCTGCAGCGGGTGGGGCGGGGACGGGAGGAGGAGAAAAATCCTGCTTACACCCTGACTAACTTGCTACTTACAGGCAAAACATCTTAATTGCTTATAGCTGCAGAAACAAAAGCGAGGGGAGTTTTTGCCGAGCTAAACATTTAATTCTTTCTAAGCGGCGTCGGGCGCCAAATCTCCTTTTAAATATATGTAAACAGATTATCAAGAAACTTTTTATAAAGCGCATCATTTTGTGTTCACACATTTATCGGGGAAAATAACCCGCAATATACGTACAGACACAGGGGCGGATCCACACAAAAAGTGCTGGTGGTCCAGGGAAAATATGAAAATTAAACTTAGAAACTCGCGTTTTTATTATTCTAAAACTTAAAACCATGATATATTTATAAACTATTACACTTGCCTGAGCAATCGTGTTAACAGTCAATAGTTGACAGTTCTATCTGTCATTTGTCATCAGAATAATTAAAATACTTAAATAAAATCACTAGTTAAAACATTGTTGTAACACAGCCAACCAACAGACTAAAATGTACCTTTAATAAAAAGATTTAACATATTACGTAACGTTTAACGTTACAGTCAGTGAGTTGATGGTTTGGTTACTGTAATTAGGCATATCTTGTTTTATCAGGTCAAAGATTAAGTTAGCTTGAATTTTAGTTTGGTCATTCAATAGGTTTCCCTTTTCCTTCATGTAATTACTATAAATTTGTGTCCCTTAATACAGTATTGCAGGATTTCCATGTTTGTGACGGTGTACTTGTGATCCTCGTTTACTAAATCTTTCTCGAAGTTGGATTTGGTGACGGATGCATCTCTGTTCCTGCTTGATGGTATATGTTCCCTAAATGTTCGACGGAAAGGTCGTCCTGTCTTAAAGATGCATATTGTCTTGTCATATTGGTTAGATCGTTGGCGTTATTAAACGATTTGAGGTTGTTGGTAGTCCTGTATGCCAGATGATCCCTGTTTTTGAAGACGCTTTTGATTTGTAAATTTATGTTTACATTATAATTCGTTACAATGTATGGGTCTTTTTTACATGTTAACTGTTGTTCTATTTCACTTTATTAAATGTATACCAACAAAAATGGACTTAAAACCATTTTCACTTTTGTTTTCAATACGCAATGCATTGCGTGCTTCGCACGCCAATCCTCGTATTTGGAGAATTTTCAATACACAATGCATTGCGTGCTTCGCACGCCAACCTCCGTATTGGGAGTATTTTCAATACACAATGCATTATACCGAGAAAGTATAAAAAGTATTTTCACTTGTAGTGAAAATTAATCTCAAACAATAAAGGTATGTAACTTTAGAGAGCGTGGCTGGCGCTGCGTAAAGCTCACGCAGTCCGAACGCAGAGATCAGTTCTTGCCAGAAATTGGAAGGCTGATTTCTTTAGTTCCAAACTCAAGTTAGCAAGTAGCAATGTGTTTAAAGTGTATAAAAGAGTTCATTATAGTAGGCAAGAGTAGAAAATGTTCATTTATTTGTCGTTATTTAATAACGATGGACGGTGGATTGGAAGGTGTGTAGGGGCCTTTTACCACGATATATGTCCGTGACTGTGACTACAAGTTCGTTTGTACTAGATGTCACAGACTTTAGTCACACATATTTTTTGTCACAGTCACAATTGTCTCCGATATTTGAAACAGATTTTCTCACCTCTAATGACGAGACGGAAGAAAGAAATTGTAAAGTTGGAAGGTGGATTGGATGGTGTAGGGCCCTTTAACCATGCAAAATAGAAATTAGTTATCACGTTCTGGTGCTATAATAACTAACTGCCAGAACGTTCTAGCTTAAACTACAACACATTTTCGTCAAAGTTTTGCTCCAAACAAAGTCTTATCCTATTTATAGTGTTAATATTAAAAAGTGGGGTTAGCTGCTAAATTAGCTTTAGCCTATCTGCCGCAGGCCTAAAGTAAAAAAAAAATGTAGCAAAACTGTTCCAATTTTTATAAAAATTCAAAATTTAAAAACACCAATACATCAACTAGAAAAGAAATGATCTTTTTTTTCTTGAAAATATTTTTGTAAATCGTAGCTAAGAACTCTCTCAATCAAGTCACCTTTAAAGAAAGAAAAAAAAAACTAAATCAAAATTTATTCATCCGTTTGGGAGCTACGATGCCACAAACAGATACACAGACACACAGACACACAGATACACAGACACACAGATTCACAGACACACATATACAGACACACAGATACACATACACACAGATACACAGACACACATATACACAGACACACAGTGCACAGACACACAGAAAAACATACACTTATAACACCCCTGTGTTTGCGTTTGGGGTTAAAAATGTGTAAGAAGTGAAGAAGACGCTTTTTGAAATTATTGAAGTATCAACATTAAGAAATCAAATTTAGTTAAAAAAATTTAGAGTATGCATTTTTAGAGGTACTAAAAGGTTGCAATATAAACACCTAGTATGTGTGCTGGCATACACTCTGAAGAAGATAAAATATTGCTTGCCGTTTAATGTTAGAGTGCAGCTTTTTCCATAATTGTTTCCATATTTTAACTATTGCGATACTGTTATCAATGACATGACTGTTGAATTAGCTGACAAACTTCAGCGTGCTCAAAATTATTGTTTACATTTCATTTTTTACCTAAAGCGTGACGATCATGTGACAAAATATTATAAACAAATTTCAATTCTAAAACTCAGTTCTTTCGAAAATATCATATTTAATGTTATTGCACGCTATTCTGTTCAGTGGATTGCCTCGCTATCTGGTAGATAGGTTTGTATTTAGCTCAAATGTAAATACTATCGACACACTAAGAGGAGCTTCGTTATTACATATACCCAGGCAAAGAACAGAGATATTTAATAAACCATTCACTGTGATAGCATGTAGGCTCTGGAATTCATTATCGGAGAGTTTGAAATGCATCGATGATCGTGTTCAGTTCAAGAAGGCTTTGGGTTGTTGGCTCTACGACAGTTTTGGGTAGTTTCGGGTGTTTCTGCGGTTTTGGGTGTTTTGAGGGATGTTGTTGAGAGTGTAAGTGCGTTTATATATAGTGTAGCCTCATTTATTTTTAGTTTTATTTTACTTAGGAGATAAATGTGTATATTTTGATGTGAAAACTGCTATCGGCGCACCGCGTCCAAAAATTTCGCGGGCGGTGAAACGGATTTTTCAGTCTCGCATTTTTCCGTCACGCTCTACTATATATAGTACACATATGTATATAGCAGAGTATATAGTTTACTTGGTAATACCTCTGAAATGGACAGTGTGCTTCCTCATTTTGTATATTGTGTTAAGATAGTTTACTTGGTAATACCTCTGAAATGGACATTGTGCCTCCTCATTTCGTAAATCGTGTTAAAATAGTTTACTGGTAATACCTCTGAAATGGACATTGTGCTTCCTCATTTCGTAAGTTGTTTTAAAATAGTTTACTGGCAATACTTCTGAAATGGACATTGTGCCTCCTCATTTCGTAAATCGTGTTAAAATAGTTTACTGGTAATACCTCTGAAATGGACATTGTGCTTCCTCATTTCGTAAGTCTTTTTAAATAGTTTACTGGTAATACCTCTGAAATGGACATTGTACTTCCTCATTTCGTAAGTAGTTTTAAAATAGTTTACTTGGTAATGCCTCTGAAATGGACGTTGTGCTTCCTCATTTCGTAAATCGTGTTAAAATAGTTTACTTAGTAATGCCTCTGAAATGGACGTTGTGCTTCCTCATTTCGTAAATCGTGTTAAAATAGTTTACTTTTAATACCTCTGAAATGGACATTGTGCCTCCTCATTTCGTAAATCGTGTTAAAATAGTTTACTTTTAATACCTCTGAAATGGACATTGTGCTTCCTCATTTCGTAAGTAGTTTTAAAATAGTTTACTTGGTAATGCCTCTGAAATGGACATTGTGCTTCCTCATTTTGTAAGTTGTGTTAAAATAGTTTACTTGGTAGTGGTAAAATAATCAAATTTAAAATTAAACCAATATGACCAACGATTTAGCCGATATTCATTAGTTTTCCACTTCTGTCGGCAGTCCAGCGATTGCTTTCTTTCTTGTTTTCTCAGTTTTTGTTCATTATGTTGTAGAAGTAATAGTTATAATTTTATAGTTTTTTTGTTTGTTTATTAATTTTTGTTGTAGTGTGAATGTTGATGTATTTATGTGTTTTGAAATTTGAGGTTTAAGTGGAAGAGAACACTCAGTGGTCCTAACTTCGCCTCATAAAATAAAGATTATTATTTTACTATTAATAAGGCGTCTGTTGTTGATTTATTTTAATATCTACTAGGGGCTTCACCCATGCTCGCTTCGCTCACCAACCCCCAAGGTCACTCGCGTTGAAGCAAATGGAAACAAATAACAGTATTGAATAATCTGATATTTTCAATGAAACAACGATTGCTTAGGACAGAGGCATTTGGACCTTGGGATAAGGTGGTGAGATCCTAGATCTTGACGCATACGCAGAAGGGCAATTTTTTGTGTGAATGACAGGATTTTTGTATGTAATAGAGCGATATAAACCTAATCTGAAAACGTTGTTTGTTGTTATAACTAATCGATTTTAAATTTGCCAAGTAGGTTGCTATGGTAATAAATGTTAATGCTTTCAAGAAATGTGTGTTGGTTCAGTTCAGCCATAGCCTAAAATTGTATTTGTTTTAATAAATTTAAAAAAATATTTAGGCATACTTAAATTAAATATTTATATACTTAAAGATTCTATAAACACATTTATTTAGTGTTGTAAAATGCTACACTGAAGTATGTTTCTTCGAGTGTCACGTCCGTCCGCAAAACCATTAATTTTGCCCATAATTTTTTATATTTTTAAATAGGAACCCTAAATATTTCTGGGATAAACAGTAACCTTGATTAGTCTCTGAAAAGTCCTCTCTACATGCAAATGAAAGTTTCGTCAACATTGTTTCAGATATTCAAGATATTAGAACGGACAAACAGACAGACACAAAATACCAAATTGTATGTTTAAATTTTTTACGTGTAAATAGCTATATAAGCCTAAGCTTAGAAAAACCGATTTATTTTGAAATCACAGACACTTCAATTTTATTTATTTGTATAGATAGAAACTTGCTATTATTACAAATCTTTTTTTATTATTTGGGGGGACGTTCCAGTCCCCACCCCGTATATAACGTATATACACTTCCCAGATACCATAATCGTGTGCTTGCCTGTTATATCTTATCCATCATCAATGTTTGCTAACATCTAAATTTGTAATTGGAGGCGGAGCACAATTTTCCAAAATCCATTGTTGACTATTTTTAGTTTTTGTCACCATATTGTAGCCTGAGACTTCCTCTTTACTGTGATATATCTGATTATATCAAATAAGTACTAACTGACCGATTCATAATCAACGTCAAACAATGATAGCTAGAGCCTTAAAATTTGCAGGGTACCTTCATAACACTGTGTAGAAGTGCACTGAGAAAGAATTGAACAAAATATTGTTATTAAGGGTTGAAAATGGTCAATACGAGGGTTCACTCTCAGCCCTATAACAGATAAAACGGCTGACTCGAATCAGCGTAGAAACACAATCTATATGTGGCCTATATTGAACCAATACACATTATTGTGTAATGCGTTTACAAGCATTACAATTAAAAAAATTAGAATAAGTTAATTATTTAAAACAAATTTTTTTTAGGTTAGGTTAACAAAATAAAAACAAACGCAAACAAAAAAATAAACGAAAAAGGATTACTGTATTATAATTCCAACATATATTGTTATATTTTAAAAATAAAACAGCTGATTTGGGTCATAAGCTTAACACAATTTTAGGTTAGACCTATACTGTACCAACGCACGTTTTTTGAAAGCGTTTAGATTTATTGCCATAGCAACCAAATTATCAATTTAGGATCAGGTAATTATTCTTCACAACCAACAGCTTTTTTAGTTTAGATAATAGCATACACACACAAAGAAAAAACTTACTATATCATAACTCAAACACCTATCACTTTTAAAATTATGCCAACTATATTTTTTACGAGGCCTGATTGAACTGTTTGAAATAATACACGTTTCGGTCATATTTTATAACTTGAAAATTGCCTCTCTTCTTTATAAAACTAACAAATCTCTGTCCTATCAATCGTCATTTCCGTGAGAATATCATAGTATACAATAATCTGTTAGCATTTGATTCTAATAATTCTAAATTGATACACTAATCTAGACTTGATTTACACAAAACCGAATAATTTAACCTGTAGGTATAACCCTTTCAATATCGCCACTATTCTATATGTGAGTGGCCCAACGAAAGCTAATTTCACATATATAGTTTGTATACAGTAACTTGGCGTCTGTACCCTAGCTACCTGCTACTTAGGGTCTGTAGCAGGGAGCCAGGGTACAGACGCCAAGTTACTGTATATAGACTATAGGTATA
The DNA here is from genome assembly GCA_018207615.1 of Philaenus spumarius. Taxonomy (NCBI): domain Eukaryota; kingdom Metazoa; phylum Arthropoda; class Insecta; order Hemiptera; family Aphrophoridae; genus Philaenus; species Philaenus spumarius. The sequence goes on from JAGFPH010005142.1 coordinate 46,277, forward strand.
ACCCCTGTAAATTGGCCACTATTTTTGACATGAATGAACAAAACGTCCCCAGGTGGCTCTCGAATCGCTTCACTTGTCGATTCCAATCTGCTCCCTTGGGCGTTTTATTCATTAGCATCACTGCATCAACAATGTTTAAGCTATCTTTTATCGAATGATTGTTGAATGATTGGTGTAATAAAGTAAACATGTTTGTATAACTGCGCGTGAACGAAAGTCAGGTCAGACAGATTATTAAACATTCAGACATTCAAACAAGAAGGACGTGCTTACCGTGATCTGTCCTATAAAAAACACAATTTATTATGTAATAAGACAGTATGTACAGTTTGATTGACATCGTTTTTGTAAACAACAGTCATTATTTGGTGAAAAAGTGTTGAAAATATTATTTTGATTTCTAACGACTGAAAAGTTATGTTTCCATTTAGGTTGATTTCGAAGAAAGATTAGTTCTTTTTGAGGTTATTACCAAGGTGCGACTTCCGGAACATTTCTACCAGATGTTTCTACCGTATTTATTGACAGTAGACGGTGACAAATCGATTCAGGTTTGAGAATATAAACAACAAGACAAAAGTAAACTATAAGGGTTCTGTAACTAAAACATTATTTAACCAAAAACAATAACATTTTTCTATCTAACTTATTTGTTTACATCCAAATG
>JAGFPH010005142.1:65693-84431 GCA_018207615.1 Philaenus spumarius
GGGGTACAGCGAAGCCTAAGTTCGGTCAAGTCCGGCGTTTTGGTTCGTGGTAAGACCGGTAGAAATAGTGTAAATCATACGCACGGAGTGTGGGGTGCCTACGGTTAGCCTAAGCTTTATTTCGCCCAAGTACGACTTTCGGGGGTTGCGGGAGAGCCTAATTTTGACCAAAGTTTTATTTCGGTTAAGTACCCTTCGATTGAACTCGGGCAGAACCTTACGTTCGGAAAGTCCGATTCGGATTTACTCGGGGGCGATCGGTAGTGTTCGGGGTTATATTATATAATGCCATTTATACTATATTACAAGGGTGCTATAACATTTAAAACTCTTAATTTCTCTAAGTCCGATTCGGGGACGCTTGGTAATGTTCGGGTTGTTATAATGCAATTTATACTATATCCCGACAACACTATAACAATTTAAAGGTAATAATTTCTTCTAAGTGACCTACGGTCGGATTCGGGAACGATCGGTAATGTTCGGGCTGTTATAATGCAATTTATACTATATCCCGACAACACTATAACACCTTGTATCTGACACAAGGTTGCTGACGGATGGTAAACTTATATACTTTACAAGATACTACATTCTCAACAGAGTCGGCGTAGCCTAACCGCTAACGCTGCGGACTCGGGTCATGGTGATACCCGGTTCAACTCTCGGCGACACCCAAACTTTTTTCAAAGCAAAAAATTAAATTAAATTAAATATTAATTATTACAAAACAAGATGGCGGTCAAAAAAAAAAGATGGCGGCTCAAAATTCCCCAAAATCATTAAAAATCCAAAATCCCCAAAATTTCAAAATTCCCCAAAATTTCCAAAAATCAAAAATCTTCAAAAATCCAAAAATGTTAGGTTAGGTTAGGACCCCCCAAAAAAAAAACCCAAAATCCAAAAATGTTAGGTTAGGTTAGGACCCAAAAAAAAACCCAAAATCCAAAATCCCCAAAAAATGGCTTAGGTTAGGACCCAAAAAAAAAAAGGGGGCGTGGCTTAGGTTAGGAACCAAAAGACCCAAAAAAACACCCAAAAAAAGGGGGCGTGGCCCAAGGTAAATGACCTTCCCCCACCACTTTTGGCGCCATATCGCCCGGAACTCTACTTATGTCCTTCACTGCATTTAATAATAGTAGACTGTGTCAAATCGATTCAGGTCTGGGAAAGTAAACAACAAGACAAGACTATATATAAGGGTTCCTTTCAATAAAAGACGTTATCTCACTTATTTTTTACATCCAAATATGGAAGTACGCATGTCCTTCACTGCATTTAATAAAAGTAGATGGTGTCAAATCAATTCAGGTCTGGGAACGTAAACAACAAGACAAGAGTAAATATACGAATTCCGTTACATCAACCTTAACTAAACAAAAACAATAACATACTTCATCTAACTTATTTTTTTTACATGAAAATGTGGAAGTACGCATGTCCTACACTGCATTTATTAATAGTAGACGGAGTCTAATCGATTCAGGTTTGGTAACGTAAACAACAAAACAAGAGTATATATTAAGGGTTTCGTCACCACAACCTTAACTAAACAAAAACAATAACAGACTCTTATCGAACTTATTTGTTTACATCAAAATATGGAAGTACGCATGTCCTACACTGCATTTAATAACAGTAGACGGTGTCAAATCGATTCAGGTTTGGAAACATAAACAACAAAATGTAAAACTTTGTAGGGAAGATTGAGTAGATTGAAATGTCGCTATTCTTCAGCGTTCGCTCCATGTAACAGAAAACAAAAGGAAAGCTTTAAATCTGCTCTATGTCAACAATAGAAAGAATATCGATGCGTATTATCATCGCTTGAGCTCTGGTCTTTGTGTTGCCAAGAAGGCAGTGCGAAACTCCGCTTCGGGTCATGGATGCATTGTCTTCGTGCTTCTACTCCCCACCCTATTCACTATGCTTGTTTTTAATTATACGAACCCTTGGCGACATTTAATGAACAGCAATATTTCTAAAAGTGGAAGAGTTCTGTGGAAGGAAGAAATGATACTCACCTTTTAACACAATAAACGTCGCAAAACCGTCGACATTCATCGTTATAACTTTGAGCATTTTATTCCAGATTGCGATATTGTTAACAGTCTTAATGTTAAACTTTAAATTTAATAATAATAAAGTTTTATCTACAATCCTACAATGTCTCTCTCACTGGATTAGTTAAATAACTACTTTGTAGCTCCTCCTTTAGTTGTTTATACCGAAGCTGTTAATAGTTTTGAAAGGGAACCATTGTACGAGTTTGTATAATACTTTTCATTTCTGGTGGTAGACACGGACGTTACTAATAAATCTATACGTAGATCAACTTCTATTGCAGTGCAGTGGAGGTAGATGGAATTAGTATTGGTTTCATTAAAGGTACTGTTGTTTCTGTTCTGCCTAGTATCACAAAATTGTTTGGCTTGTCAATGGTAACTGATATTTATCAATTCTCTTGGAAAACTGCTTTGGTTCATCCCATTGCAAAATATCTACATCATCTTGCCCTGGTGATTTTAGACCCATTAGTGTTCCTTCGGCTTTATCCAAATGCTTTGAGCGAATTGTGCATCAGAAAATATCAACTCATCTTGAAGCTAATTGTATTCTTAGTACTTTTCAATCCGGTTTTCGTACGGGTAACAGCACTACCACTCTTCTTTAATGTGACTAACGAAGTGAGTCTGGCGATGGGTCGAGAGCTCACTATTCTTACATTGTTTGACTTTTCTAACGCTTTTCACAGTGTGATTCGTTCGTTGTTGTTGGAAAAGTTATGGAGTGTAGGCCTGGCACCTGTATGCATCTCGTGGGTTCAGTATTACCTTCCAGGAAGAACATTTGTGAATGATAGATTAGGTCTAGTTGGAGTGCTATCTACAGTGGTCGGTGTTAGGCCCTTTGCTTTTTAGCATATATGTTACATATACGTACAGTGTTGAAATATTGTAAAGTCCACCAATGTATATTTACATTTAAAAATTAGTGATATAGGCAGCAGGCCCCGGGCTATAAATGGGCAGACTGGGCATTTTCCCAGGGCGCAAAATTTTTGGGGGCACAAAATCTTTGGGGACGTCAAATAAAAAAGATAAAAATATAGAACAGGACCAGTAAATACAATATAGGCTACGGGAAATGTAAAATACAAATAGTAAGAAACATCATATAAGTTAATATCATGCATTATTATTCAGATGTTAAATAATATTAGAGCTGGTAACACTGCAATCAGTTGATACGCTGTTCGCTGTTGGTAGTACTTGTACTTAACTACTTGTTCAGACTGTACATCTACAGCTGGTGCCTGCGCCCAGCCCCCGCTATATTGTCAAAAATCATATAACCTCAAACGTTGTTTGTTTATTGCTTGTCGTGTGTATTTATTGTTTGGGACAATGTGCGTGATCAATTTGTTTTAAAATGAACAAAAACCTAAGTGGTTCTGAATTCAGAAAGCGTACTGTGAAGAAAGAGAGTGAAAACAAGAGTTATTGAAGAAAGTGCAGAAAATATCTTCGTTTTTTACATCTGTTACGTCTCATGCTGCCTCTAGTAAGGATACCGACACACTAGAACTAAATGATGATGAAGGTAATTGTAATACGGATATTGTTATTTGCAATAGTAGTGATCACAGTAATGTAGATGACCAGCTTGTTTCCGTTTCTGAGTCAAAATTTGATGGCTTGTTGCCTTTCACTTTTTACATCAATGACCCGACAACTTGGGACATCACTTTGCCTTGCCGTCTTTGCCTTCAACTATAGAATCGATTGTAAACAATCCTCAAAAAGAGAATTTTCAAGTGGATTTTTCTAAGTCTGAACGCATTTACAATGACGGATCTAAGCGTACACTTACAGTAAAACTATTTAAATGTACTCTTTCTAATGGTGAATCTTACTCTAGGGATTGGTTGATCTACTCACAGTCGTCTGGAAAAGTATTTTGTGTTCCTTGCTGCTTGTTTCAGCGTGACAAAAAAACTGGATTTTCAACAGGTTTCAATGATTGGAAACATGTTGATGTGTTGATAAACACATCAGTAGAACAATCAGTAGACCATCGTCCAACATGTTAACTTATATTAATAGACAAAAACAGAAAGAGCAAATAAATACACTACTTTCAACTTTCAACCCAATACGAGCAGGAGGTCACTTATTGGCGAAGTGATTACAAAGAATTGTGTCCGTTGTGAAATTCCTCTCAGTTAGAGGATTACCATTTCAAGGTGACAATGAGCGTTTAGAATCTACTTCCAATGGATTGTTTTTAGGATGTCTGGAGTTCATCAGTGGATTTGATCCTTTTCTTTCCCAGCACCTTGTTCAGTACGGGAACAAAGGATTAGGCCATGTGTCAAACTTATCTGCAAAAACGTGTGATGAGTTCATCAGTGTAATGGCAGATTGTGTACTACAAACAATGACTGAAGAGGTAAAACATTCTCGCTACTTCGCCTTCATCGTGGATTCTACTCCCGATTGTTCACACACCGATCAATTAGCATTCGTTCTACGTTATGTTTGCATTAAAGATGCTAAGCCAAAGGAACGTCTCTTCAAAGTTCTTCCTGGAATAGGCCACACCTCGAGTAGCCTAGAAGATGCAGTTCTGAGTACAGTAACAGAATTGGGACTAAATATTGAGTTATGCCGAGGACAAAGCTATGACAATGGCCAGAATTAAACAACACTGCCCTTTTGCGGTGTTAGTACCTTGCGAAGCTCATCTTGATGGAAGGACCATTTTCAAAACTCAAGTTTAAATCAACATCTTTGATTCTTTGATAAGTAACCTGTCAAGGCGAAAATTAACTTATGAATATTTGACTGATAAATTTGAAATACTCTCTACTCTTGTTCAAAAAGGATCACAGAAAGAGGCCATATCACAAGCTGCAAACAAACTTTATGCATCCTACCCTAATGACATTGGAAGTGAATTTGAAAATGAATGTCTGCATTTCAAAATGTATGTGGAACAGGAAGAATTTAGTGGAATCCATGACATGTATGAATACATAATAAAAAATGAATTGAAAGTACTTTCCCAAATCTTGAAGTAGCTGTTAGAATTTTTCTGACTTTACCTGCAGAGAGAGGATTTTCTGCTTTGAATCATCTGAAGAATGTTAAGAGATCTGCTCTTTCAGACAGCAAGTGAAATTGTCTTATGTTACTGTGTTGTGAAAAGATTTAACCCTTAGCACAGATTTTTCCGATGTAATAAACAAGTTTGCCAAATTGAAAGCCAGAAAAAAATCTGTCATTTAAAATGCTGTGTACAAAGTAGGATCTTTAAAAATATAACTTAAAGTTTTAATCTTTGTCGGAAGTGTGAATTATGTAGAAATAAATGTCTACAGTTTAATGTATGAACGACGTGTTTTCTTGTTACAGTATTTCCTTTTATACAATATAAGTAACATAGATTATTTGTAGTTAAAAACATCCATTACAGGTTTTTTTACCCTATAGTAATAAAAGGGGTGCCAGTAGACCATTTTCCCAGGGTGTCTGTCACCTAAGCCCGGGGCCTGATAGGCAGAGCCGTGGACCGTATGAATCACGATATTAAACATATTTCCCTGTGGGTCGAGGATTAACTGTGCAAAAACTCAACCAATTATTTTAGAATATTCCCGATTATTGTGCAAACTAGACACAAAAACACTTCCTAGAATACAGTTTGATAATTTTACTACTATACCATAGTGAAAAAGTAAAGGACTTGGGACTGGTTTGTAGACAGTGAACTGTTGTGGAGGGACAAACTGAGTGATAACTGTATTAGGGCTGTAAAAATTGGAGGACGTCTTGCCTTTCCAAATTAGAGTGTTCTTAGTAAAATCCTTGATATTTCCCTACTTAATTTACTGCGATATTGCAGTCATGACATATCAGTAGTGTGGGCTAACAAACTGCAGCGGGCACAGAATTATTGCATACGCTTTATCTTTAGTTTAAAACACGATGTCCACATTAGAGATGATAAACATTGTTATTTTTTACTAACGGTTACAGGAGTTATCGATACCAACGCATAACCAGTTATTTAAAAGGTTATTGTGTAACTGTTATTTCAGACTCCTCCCTGCCTTCTACTTTATTTACTTTCTTGTTTTTACTGAAGAGCAAAACTTATTTTGTCTTCTATAAAATATATGAAACTGACTTATCAATCCGAATTTAGAATTAAAAACTCTAAAACATTCCACACATCGCGAGTTTTTCTTCTTCCTTTTCGTCCGACGTAATACAAAAACTAAAACGGACATATACAACTCGAATCGCGTTACGGAATAACGCCGAAAGATTTTAAGAACTATCACTGACGAAATAATACCGAAAGACCTGACACCTCTAACTGTTGTAACTGGTATATGAAACTAAAAATATATTTAAGACCTAAACGGTTATACAAGAACCGAAAATGGTAAACTAACTCGGTTGGAAGTGGTGGAAGAGAGAGTTGGGCCGATGGGGAGATATGTTTATGTGTTCAGCATTGTACATATTTTGTAAACTCAAACCGTTACCAATACCCGTGCCGTTAGAAAACAGAACTATGATAACAATATTCGTTACTGCTTACAGAGTTGTAAATAGTAACTCCTAAGTCCAGTAACTGGTACTGGAAATAAATAATACTAGTTATAGCGGTTACTTGTTGATACCGGTAAAAAATACCAGTTATAGAAAATACCGCTCATCTCTATTCCTGAAAAATCTCTAGTCTAGGACTGAATTTTCTTCACACATTACTCATTACTAGAAGACTTTTAATAATTTAAGACTCAATGATTTACGTTCTTACCATATTTTAATTATGATACATTCTGTCCTAAAAACTGGAGTGCCGAATTAGTTGGCAAAATTTGTACATGCACCCGATATAAGTGCAAAGATCACAAGAAAATAATCTACTATGCTGACTATGCCACTATACCTTACCCTAATGTTTAACAATTCCTTTACTGTGTCCGTTTGTCTTGAGGTGAATAGATTGCGACGGATTTGTATGAATGTGTGGAAGTATATTTATATTGTATATCTCTCTATTATATAAACAAGTTTTTCTACTTCTTCTTCTCATAATTATAAAGTAATAAGAGTGGGTTAAATACGTGTATTGCGTAGCGGAGACCATTGCATAACTTCCAGGCACCGTGTATTGCGTAGCGCAGACGTATTCCAGGCGCACAAATTCATGAATTCAATTATACAAGTTTTATTTACTGTATTTTATATTATTTATATATATAAACGAGTTTCATTATGCCACACCACTGACAAGTCGAATTTGGAGGAGAGCAAATAATTCCATACTACGTCGTGGCAAAAAATAAAATGAGAAACATTCACACTAAAAATTACGAATATTTGTCGCTGACTACCGATATCACTTCCAAAGAGATCCAAAAACTTTTATAGACAGCAAAGAAGTATTAATGGTATTAAATCCGTACAATGTAGTGTGTAGAGGAGAAAAGGTTTATGTAAAAATGAACATCACAACCTTGATTCATGTATAAATTGTTTTTATTGCGTTTAATATTTAGATTTAAGATCAAGTAAAAATGTAACATACAAATTCAATAAATTTTTTGTTCACTTGATGACAATGAAAAAATTAAGTTGAAAGGGGCCCCCCGGAGATCGCCAAGCGATCGGAGGTGGGGTGGGGATTGGCGAGCGGAGCGAGCAGTGGGCAAAGTCCCCTAGTTTATTAAGAATTACTATGTATGTACAATATATATTTAATTTTGTTACATTGTTAATAAAGTGATATTTAAAAATAATTGTGTAGTTGAGAGAATTGTAGAATTTGTTTGTATTTTTAATTTGTTATTATTATATTTTGTTTATTGGTTTGAGTTTTATTACAATACTAGTGGCTCCACCCCTGCTCGCTTCGCTCACCAACCCCCGCGGCGACTCGCGGCGAAGCAAATGGAAACAGATTACACTATTAAATAATCTGACATTTTCACTAAAATTTAGATTGATTAGGACAGAGGCACGTGGATCGGGGTAAGGGGGGGATGTGCTGTCAAGTTTTTTGTGTGAATGAACCTTAAAATGCTGTTGGTTGTTAAGAAGAATGTTTCTTCGCTCGTCTCGTCGTTCGCGAAACCCCTAATTTTGTCCTTAATTTTTACATTTTCTCAATTTTTTAATAGAAATCCTAAATATTTCCGGGATAAAAAGTAGCCTGGATCAGTCTCTGAAAAGTCTTCTACATGCAAACGAACGTTTCGTCAAACTTGGTTCGGTGATTCCAGAGATTAAGAAGGACAAACAGAGAGACAAACAAACAATTTTAAAATGCATGTTTAGGTTTTGGTAACGTGTGATTAACCATATAACCATAGAAAAGGGAGTTATTTCGGAATCACAGACCATCGATGTATAAACACACTGGATCGCTGGCTGCGTGTATTGAAAACGGTCCGGCTGGCCTAGCCGCTTCCCCCACCACTGGAGGGCAGCAACAACACGTGAAGCATTCAAAGTTAATGCAACGCTCACAAATGTTTTAATTTATTTTGCTCAGCTTCAAAAACGGCACCAAACATTATTTATAAAATAATCATTTTAATTTCTAAACAATATTTAATTGTTATACAGTATGTAACACTTATTTTTATAATAAACTAGTGGACCCAGCAATGCTTCGCTATTGCTTGATTTAATTTAAAAGTTAGTAAAGTTATTCCATTGACTTAAGTGATCGAATTGTAAGCTCTAAGTGTAAGCTTTTTTCCAAAGCCAGTTTGTGTCTTAACTGTAAGTCGAATTTAAAAACTAATATTTTGCGGGTAGCAAATTAGATTTTCAACAAAATAGTATTCTTGATTTTTTCCGTATCTCAAACCATAAGCTCACAAAATGACCGTAAACTTCAAATTTGTAAAAAAATCGTCCAAGTTTTTGTATTTCAACCATTTAGTCAACACGTTTATTCTAAACTCATTCAAAAGTGTTCCATAGCTTTTTTGTAGATAAAGGTTTAAAGAATTCATATATGCCAGTTTTGCAAGTAAACAAAATGATTGATGTAAAATTAACAAAGTTATTAGCTCAAGGAACAAGCATCCTATTACTTTAAATGAGCAATTCTTGTATCTATCTTTGTTTGTATCTGTCGTGGATCTCGAAAACGGCTGTAACGAATTCAAAGAAATTTTGTATTTAGGTGTAGTATTGATTTTTAAGTACACCCATATAGTTGTATTTCGTGTAAAAACGAAATTTTTTTAGAAAATCTAATTTAGAAGTTGAAAAATTTTAACATAGGGTCTTATGGGTGCCATGTTGGTTACACAATTACAACGAAATAGTAAATAAAGCAATCAAAACAGCTGTTTATAAACAAGCCATGAGATTGAGTATTATCCTAAATCAGCTGTTCATTGGATAGTTTTTAATTACTATTAAAAAACAATCTAATTTATACTGTTTTAGCACGTTAGAATTAGAATAAATTGTTCTGATTTAACAATTTATTTTATAAAAAAAGTAAACTTGGCAAAAATGGATAAATTCTAATAGTCAATTTTGTAATATAGGCCTGGCTCATTTCTGAAACATAGTATTGAGGTTATGTTTACTACTGTATATTTAGTCCTGGTTTCAAAACATTTGTTGACAGAAGATAGTAGAACTAGGACTAAAATCGTAATGAAAGTTTCTCATGTTTCTAAAGCATGTATTTGAGGTTATAATTAATCTTGTAATTACCGTTAATATATTTAAGCCTGGTTTCATAATTTTACAAACCAATGTACAAACGAGCCAAAGATTAACGAGATTCATTAGCGAATTTTCCAACTGCGAGCGAAGCGAAGCGTCCAGGGGCAGAGCCCCTAGTGTTTAGTAACGAAAGGAAAAGTTCAACTTTAGGCCTATATAAAAAGTAGTAAACATTTTTTGTAATTTTTTTCATAAATGTAAAAAAGTTTCGTAATTTAGTTCTAAAATAGAACTGTATAAAAGTATTGATCAATCTCAAATTTCTTATTTTGAAAACACCAGTTTTTATGTTCCTACTACAAGACTGCTAACAAAACTAGGCCTGTTTTGAATAGTAATTTAGGAATACTATTTCCTCTGCCCAAAAATGACATATTATTATAAAAAAGTGTAGAGGATAAATCAAAGAATTGAACTGTATATAACAACAACGTGTATCACTGTCCATCTATCACGCTGCCCACCGCTTGTCTAGCCATCCAGTGGAGGGGGAAGCTCCTCGCCGGCCGGCTCGTTTCTCGAACCTTTCCGACTACTCAGCGCGCAATCCAGTGTGTTTTACATCGATGTCACAGACAGACACTTAAATTGTATTTATACGTATAGATTGTATATTTAAATAACTGCATTACCGTTTGGGCCATATCTAATAACAGTATGTAAATCACTGTTTGGTAAACCAAATTGAAAATTGTACATACTAAATTATCTGTAAAACCAAGGACTTTTAACAATGGGTCACAAGTTATATAGTTCTATTTCAAATGTGAAATTGTAAAGTCACAAATATCAACAAACTTTGTTGTTTGAAGTCTTCACTTTTAATTAAAAATTCAAACTCATATAAAAGAGTCTCAAAAGAGTATAGCGCGTGCCCATGGTTGTAATGTTTGATTTATTCGTTATAGTCTTTCCGCTCGGCCGTGATACCTGACTTCTCGGAACTGAACGCCCCCTCCACTAGTTTGCCACCGGCAGGCCCGGCGAGCGGGTAGGAAGGGAGGGGCTGAGTTCCGAGAAGTCAGGTTTCACGGCCGAGCGGACAGACTATAACATATAGACTCTTAGTGTAACCATTCACTAACAGTTTATCTGCAGTCAACGGACTGCAGGCCTACCTGAAGATTTTTAACTGTCACAGACCACACACTATTCAGTTCTAATGACAGACTTCGTCTGCACATACTGAACTGACAGATTAATAACTGCAGGCCAACTGTACACTCACCATACATTAACAGTTTTGTCAACAGTTGAGTTCAAAATTTATTGGTAAAAGTAAATAAAAACGCGTAGGCTACCGTAGATAAACAGTAAAATAAAGGTAGTTATGTATCCAAATAAAAAGTTGCAGCTTTATTAATATTACAAACTAGGGAAGAAAAAATGCTACTGGGCAAAAGATCGGCTACTTGAACTTTAATATTTTATTTCTAATGTTTCTAAATTTATTTTTAATATCAGAAATAATTGCATAAATTTTAAATTAAAATAATTTGTTATTTTGCTAAAAGAAGAAAGAATTGTAATTTTTAAAAAGAATAAATGATGTATAAAATCATATAAAGCATAATCATTTACACAATCATTTTTTAAATGTCTTGATGGTGTGTCGATGTAGTGAATTGTTGGTTGAGGTTGAACAGACTAATTGTATTAATTAATAATTTAATTGTACTGTCACTAGTAGCATTCAATTGAATTGTCTTTACTTTAATTTTGCTTTCATAAAAAAGGATTTTGCCGGTAAGTGTCTGTAAATTCCGTCAAAAAAGTACAGATTTATCACTCATTTTTTTTCATGTCTGTTCCAGGCGGAGAATTTGTATTAGACTTTCAAGACGAATAAGTCAAACAATACAACCACGCGCATGCGCTATCCAGACATGTTCAAAATGCAGTATCAGGCGCTATGTAGGCCTACTTTTTATAATGTCTAGATGTCGGTTCTTTGTCTATACGAGTTACAGGACTAAAGCTAGAATATTCTATATGATCGGCTTTGAGGTTAGAAATCGTTGAAAATGTAGCGTCATTTCATAAAAAATGTTTTATTAAAGAAATTCATATTCATTGTTGATAGCCTTAGAACTACTGAAGTAAGTTTAGACAAAATTTTACATTTTGTACATTTTGACAAAGTATTATTTTACATTGTTTTATCTTACTGTAACTTATTACTACTCACTTAAATATAAAATTTATCCATTCTTGTATTTGTAGCCATATCCGATTGCTATTATATAATAATGTCATATAAAATTTAGCTTCATATTGCAACAATGGAGGTCATACACTCCAAATTTCTCAACCTCCAACCCTATCAGAACAGTGTAGGCCTACATCATCATCTGATGCAGTTCGGTCGCATCCAGAACAAATACCAAAAAACGAGGAAAAAAAGACGAAAGCATTTTTCTAATACAAATCTCGTAAAAGCACATAGGCAAGCGGTAAAAAAAACCACTGTCTCGAAATACACACAGAATCAGCTAAAATACTTTAAGATGTAACATTTGCTGTAGGTAACCATATTATTGCAATAGCGAACATTGTCCTGTCAGCTAATAGTATATATAGACAAGTAAGCGCTTGGAGAGGGAATAGACGATACATAATATATTATAATACGTTATTATAATATTATAATAATAATTATCCCTTACTTATTGAATTATTCTTAGAATTCTATGTAGAGTGCATACACTAATACCTCACTCAAATTCATTAGTCACTAAATAAATACTGCTTACATTATAATGATCACTATTTTTCGAATACTTATTATAATTATAATATTATTAGATAATAATATTATAATTATAATAATATTACTGTATTATAATATTATAATTATGCAATTTCAAAATAGGATATAATATTTTTTGACAATATATTGACTTGTGTAATTTTTGTAACTTTACTCTCCTCTAATATTAATACTGATAAAAATATAAATCGGTCATAGGAGTTTTCACTTCTAACGTGTGGTCTTAAGCACACCCAATGTTTTTTCTGAACATTTGGTTTTTTTACCGACCTTATAGCTCGTTTGGTTCCCCCAAAATAAATCAAAACGTAAAATACCACAAAAGTACCCGGTTCAAATCCTCGTCAGGCTGCCTCCAGCGCGTGAGTCTCGGCTGGAGGCTGTGGTGCAAATAAATTCTACTAATATACTTCGTACTCGAGGCAGCTATTCAGCGTCTTCGTGAGTAGACCAATTGCCCAAACTGTCAGTTGAAACCCTACAACATATTAACTTAATTTTGGAAATTCGTTCAACTAACGTCAACGATTCAGCTGCGTGATCGAATATTATTATCATGTCTTAATAAAAGCACTATTTTCAGTATATACCGTAATGATAGAACAAGGTACTTTGTAAATTGTATGTACTTTTGTAAGTAAACTTGGAAAGTTTTTGAATGAACAACTGTAGGCAACTTTAGTTTTGAAAACTCACCCCTAACTCAATTAGCGGGCCAGTGAATACGTGCTAAGATAAATAACAACAATAACAAACAATACACGCTATGAAATGACTAATCGAAACTGCTCGAGAGGAAAACGTTCACTTCGCCCTCTCTCCTCCCCCTCCCTCCTCGCTCATTGTAAGGTTCAAGCAGCTTCTCGACACAATATCTCCTTAGGCCAAAAACATATTTCGCAACAAATCCCGGACCCTTTTACCGAACGACGGCCACTTCAACTTACCCGTGCCTTCTCCATTCTTCGCTTTCACAGTAGCATTGTGAGCCTGGTTAACAATAACAATCGCCGCGCCGTTACAATTATTTAGGAACATATGACCTTTTGCCAACCTAATCTTGCCTTCAGAAAACTCCACGCATTGGTCTTCACGGGTTCCAGTAGGGCAATCTATGTAAAATAGCGTTTGTGAAAAAACTACCGCTGGCTTTTGTATGATATATTTATAGAATTTGTACTTTGCTTGAGCGATCTTAAGTAATTCGATCGCGGAGCTGAACCACTGACGTGAGTTGGGCGAATTTCCAAAATTAAGTTTAAATGTTTAGGGGTTTCAACCAACTATTTACGAAATGGTCTCACTGAATTTGCCTCCGTGTACGAAGTGAATTAGTAGAATTTGTTCGCATCTCCGCCTCCAGCCCCGTCTGACGCGCCGAGTTTGTACCTCGACCTCGCGGGTTTAGATTATGGATCGCGCTTTGCGAGGAGTTTGCATCCAGGGAAGCTGCCCCCAAGCAGTGCCGGATTTACCACTAGGCCGACTAGGCCGCGGCCTAGGGCCGCAGCGTTTTGTAAAAAAACATTTTTTTAGTAAAAAAAAAACTTGGCAGTCGTGGGACTGCCGTTGGAAGTGAAAACTTTTTATGTTTAAAAATGTTGGACGTTATTGTAATTCTTTTTTAATTTTTTTATATTTATCAACGTTTTTTATTTTTTAAATTCGAAAATAATATGTGAGTTCTCATGTTCAACAGAAATTTCAATTACTCTTGCATTGCTATCATTATCTTTATCTGTACATTCTAAAACTGATACTATAGGCCTATGATAACTAAAGTAAGAAACAAATAGTTTTGATTGAAATACATCCAAATGTCTTGTAAAAACAGCATCTATTGTATTTTTGTATCTTGTGGTGCTTTTAAGTCGATCATTTGACATGGTTAATCCAAACTCTTGATTTAAAACTCAATTAATGGTATATCTAATATTTTAAATGTTGACTATGATTTGATATATTTTTTAAAAGAAATATCATTTGTAAAATACATAAAAATATTCCTTAACCGGCGGGGAATCGAACCCCGGTCTCCCGCGTGACAGGCTTGGATACTGACCACTATGCTACCGTTGACTGTGTTGGAATTGAGTTATTTAGTGCTATCTCTATTTTTTAAACACAGAGGCGATGACGAATAATATCTGACGATCACGCGAGATCAGAGATTTTTACCCATCTGAAAAAGTGCCTAACGCGCCATAAGAAGTTTTCACTTCAAAAAATTGAATTTTTATTTTCTAAAATTAATAATTACCACTACTGTAAATCGAATACATTACTTTTGTATACAAACAATACAACCTAATTAAAATAACCAACGTACATAAAAAAAAATATTAACGCTTGTTGTCGACTATACTTTCCCCCCCGAATGAAACAAATGTTATTTAATTTTAACAATTTAACTGCAATACTAATTTATAATATACTAATTTTAGCAATATTAATAATTTTAACAAATAACTAGTTGTTTGCTAACTTTTTGAATTATATATTGTCTATATTTTTTTGGGGGGGTTTAAAGGCGTTATAGAAATATAGAAATTGTTGTTAGAGCTGTTTGAGGTTTTAGCCAAATTTGTAAACCAAGATTATTTAATTAGTGTATACAACATTTCAACCTATTTATGTATTTAAATAAAACATTAGTTGCATTTCTATTCGTTTATGTTATGCTTTGTATGTTGTACCAATTTAAAAGAGATAAATTAAAATAAACGTTATATATTATTATGAAATGTGCTTTATGCTTTATTTCCATAATCGTGAAGTTAAAGCATAATCGTGTTTTGGTGTTTATCTTTAAGATATCCCAACTACTCATTTGTTTTAACGTGAGATTGAAATAAGGTACATTTCAATTTTCCACCTAAGGGCCGGGGGCCGCTCGGGTTGATTTGGCTCCGGCACTGCCCCCAAGGTAAAATCCCTCACGTAGATTTGAACCTTTTATAGTCTCTAGTTTATCCAAGTATGTCTAGAAGTTTGTCTAAGGGTGCTTTGCTCTTGTCAGCTATTTCATAACATTTGGCAGTATTATCCAATGTTACCCTACTTTCTGTGTCTTTGTCTTGAGATAGTAAATAGTAAACTATTCTTTATTATAATATTTGTATTTTCTATATTTAGTTCTTAATCTTAGGCCTACCCTATTAATCCTAACAGGAGTTATAAAAAAATTGTAATAGGAAGGTTAACTGGCTAGGTTCGGAAATATATTTTAAACAAATATCAAGAGAGCACATATTAAAAAAAATAATAATAATATAACGCCACAACTTACTTTAAAAACTGGCGTTAGCTTCAAAAGAAGATGTAAGATCTATTCACAATGGTGTATTTTTTTAACAGTAGGCCTATATAATAATGGAAAAAAATTATTTGTGTGTCGAATTTTTACTTATGTAGGTTTATTTTATATTGTTCTGCCTGCAGTTTATACTTGAAGGTAGTTAATGTTAGTTAAGTCTTCAGTTTCTTTTATGCTTTATTTACAGTTATAACTATTGTAATTTAAGTTAAGACTATTATGTATTTATTTAAGAATAATTCGATCACTCAGCTGAGCCGCTGATGTGGTTTAGGCGGATTTTTTCAAAATTAGGGTTATGTTTTAGGGTTTAAAACAACCATTTGGAAAATTGGTCTACTCACGAAGGCTCTGAATAACTAACTGCCTGCGTAACGAAATATATTAGTAAAATTTGTTTGCACCTCAGCTTCCAGACCTTGCGGCCTCGGGTAATGATGGACGCTCCGCTTCGCTCGAAGTGGGCAGTCGGATCAGAAGCTGGCCCCACGGTAAAATCTCCCTGGTATATTTTAATCGGGTACTTTTACTTTTATGGTATTTTACGTTTTAATCGATTTTGGTGGAACCAAGCGGGCTATAAAGTGGTGGTGAAAAAAAAAACGAAGTTCCAGAAAAGTTTCATTCTAGTATGAAAAATCTCAAAAACTTTTAACTCCTAAAACGTACGGTTGTTGGAATTTTTTGGCCGACGGACTAGTTCGAGCAATTTAGAAAAAAAGCGTTATATATATATATAACATATATATATCTATGTTATATATATATATATATAGACTATATATGTAACATTTTTAATGCCACCCAAAAACATGTTCTGGGGACCACGATCGGTGCTCATTGATTACTCCCGACCTTAGGTCTCACCGTAAAAGTCACAGCAACAGCTAATGTTTCCTATGGAAATTCGCTAATAATAGAATACACAAGTAACACAATTTGAAGTTTCAAGAAACCTACAGTTAGAGATCACGACGAACTTCGAGCTGTAGCATATTTGTGGAGAAGCGATGTTCCAGCGAGCGTTGTTTGGGTGTCAAATTTTACATTTAACATGATACTTTACAACTCCGATGCTCTGATACAAGTGTATACACGGCTCAGTATGGTGGAGATGCGGCAGACCCTTAAATCTGGAACGGAATAGCAGCGTACCGTGTGAGTTTAATGTCTGTGATACGGTACGGAGCGCACGGTGGTGCCAATTAACTAACAGAAATATACCCCTGTAAACGGTGTTAACTCTAGGCTTTATACATAATCCGCTTTATCGTTTTTCACCAGGTAAATCTTTTCTCCGCGAGCCCCCATCTCATCGTCAGGGTGAGTCGGTACCATCAAAGTATCGCACCAAATACAATGGACTATCCCTTCGCGCTACGATAATCTTCAATTATGATACTAATTGAAAGTGATATTGTATACATACACCGAACAAAGAAGGTTCAACAAAAGAATAGAACTACTAAAGGTGGGTGGGGCCATTCCCCTCCTCCCTCCCCACCGGTTGCCATTTTCCCTTTATTAATTTGGTCAGGAATACACGCTACACGCTACACGCGATTGCTCCACTTGCGATGGATTAAAGCAGAGTATCTTCTTCTTTAGATTATATTTCTATAGAGGCGAGCCGCACAGCCTACTGTCCCCATTGTAGCCTATAGGTAAATAACCACAGGAGGTCTGTTTGATAGGGTCACTTCATTTTGTTCAATGTTTCATGTGATTAATACAGCACGCGTTGAGCACTAACACATTAATCCACTATAATAACATCGAGTTTGGTTGATACGGTCACTTCAAACCGTTCAGTATTTGCTGTGGTTAATATATCACTCTTTGAACACAAACACGTTAATACACTATAATAACAATGAGTTTGGTAGATACGATCACTTCAATTCGTTCAGTATTTGCTGTGGTTAATATATCACTCTTTGAACACAAACACGTTAATACACTATAATAACAGTGAGTTTGGTAGATACGGTCACTTCAATTCGTTTTATACTGTAATTAGTACAGCAACCATTGATCACTAATATACATAAATAAACTAAAATAACTTCGAGTTTGTTTGATACGTAGCCTTCAGTTCGTTAATTCATTACTGTGATTAACACAGCACGCGTTGACCACTAACACATTAATCCACTAAAATAAATTCGATTTTATTTTATACGTTTATACGGTCACTTTGTATTCGTACAATTGTTACTATGATTAATACAACACTCATTGAGCAATAACAAATTAATACATTGTAATAACTTCTAGTTTTTATGATACTGAAAGTTAAATTCGTTAATTGTTTACTGTGATTAATACAGGCACTCTTTGCGCACTAACACTTTAATCCATTCTAATAACTTTGAGTTTGTTTGATACTGTCACTTCAATTCCTTCAATTACTGTGATTAATACAACACTCACTGAGCACTAACACATTAATCCACTATAATAACTTCGAGTTTGTTTGATACTGTCACTTCAATCGTTCAATATTTATTGTGATTACAGCACTCACTGAGTACTAACACAATAATTCACTATAATAACTTCGTGTGTGTTTGATACGGTCACTTCAATTCGTTTAATGTTTACTGTGATTAATACAGCACTTATTGAACACTAACACAATCCACTATAATAACTTCGAGTTTGTTTGATACGGTCACTTCAATTCGTTTAATGTTTGTTGTGATTAATACAGCACACTAACACAATCCACTATAATAACTTCGAATTAGTTTGAAACGGTCATTTCAATTCGTTCAATATTTACTGTGATTAATACAGTAGGCCTACTTACTTAGTACTAACACGTTCATACACTATAATAACTTCGAGTTTGGATGAAACGGTCATTTCAATTCGTT
>JAGFPH010005143.1:50868-103286 GCA_018207615.1 Philaenus spumarius
CAACAATATTAAATCCTTTAACTCACTTGAAGCTAGAGCTGAAATTTCATTTAATTATTTTTTTTAATGATACATTAGCAAGTAAGCATACGCATCTCAGTTACTTGCGTTAAAGAGTGAAAATGGGAGCCAGCTTATCCTATACAATAATCATAAATTCTTGAAAAGCAAGAAAGCTGAAATGTAACATTTTTCTTGGTAAGTGATAAATAGAAAAACTAAGTCACTTATATTTTGTTGAAGAATAAATAGCGATAGTTACCCTACCATAGTAACTAATAATTATAAAATTTTTCATGATAGAGTAGCAATGCTTAGCCTGTCTAAAAGCAGAAATAGTCATCTCAAAATTTAGTTTCAAGTTGTGGAGCCTTGATAATAAGAAAACTTGTTTTCCAACTGACAATTCGCTAAAAGTAAAAATACTTTCATCTATTGGGAAACTGAAGTAAAAAGGGGAAAAAAGGAACCCTTATAGGATCACAGGTTTGCCCGTCTGTCTTTCACGTCCGATTTTCTCTAGGATAGATAAAGGCATCACAATCATATATTTCCCATGGTTGTAATTAAAGTCTGTTAACAGGCAAATTTCTAGTATCCAGAACTCAAAAAATAGTCTACAAACATTTTAAATTGGCAAACATTGGTAAACAAATGTTGATGGTTTCGTATGTATAGGATATCGGAAAGGGCTTTATTAAGGGATATAACATTTTTTTAGAATTTTGTTAAAATATTTACAAAAAATATTGGTTAAAACCTTATACCCTTATTTCTGAAAGTACTGTAATTAACTATATATTAATTTTGTATGTCTCTAGTTGCAACAGTTTAAAAATAAATTATACTACATTTATAATAATTTATATGTTGTTATTCGTCTTGCAAATTTATTGTTTGTAGTTTAATACTACACGAGTTTCAGGAACAAGTTCCCATCTTCAGGTCTTGTTAAAAGATTTACCCACATGTGAGCACATCATACAAAAACATACACATATGAGTAAATCTTTTAACAAAACCTGAAGATGAGAACGTGTTCCTGAAACGCGCGTAGTATTAAACTACAAACAAAAAGTTGCAAGACAAATAACAAGGTATATATATAAATTATTAATATACTATAATTTGGTTTTTAACTATAGCCTATATATAATATAAAAAAAATCCTGTCATTCACGCAACAATTCTAACTCTACTGCGCATGCGTCAGGATCCAGATTACCGCTTCCCCCACCACCCTGATCCAAGTGCATACAATAATCTGTTTGCATTTTTTCGCCGCGAGTGAGCGTTGGTGAGCAAAGCGAATATGATTACTGGAATAATATTTCTATATTGTTATATTGAAGAAAACTGGAATGGATCCTAAAGTTTGTAAACAAGTTATGATAGGCCTACATATTTTCCCTGTCATGCTAGCGCTGTGCGGTTAAAATCGTATGTATCAGCTTATTAGTATTTAAGTATGATCAATTTATTCCCGCCTCTGTTATTGTTATCTATACCAATATCATAAACAGGTAAAATTTGTTTGTTTGTATGTAGGGGGAACTCTGGAACTACTGAACTGATTGAAAATATAGTTTTACTAATAAAAAGCTACACTATCCCTAAGCAACATAGGATACAATTAATTTTGATAAAAACATTTTAAATTTCAATATTTGTAAATTTAGTCTGGAAAAATCCTTAGGTTAGGCCAACACGTGTAAACCAACACATGTATTTACATTTATTACCATAGCAACCAATTGAATAAAATAACAGATAAAACAGCTGTTTGCCCAATATTTCCATTAACTGTTGATTTCAAACTTTGAAGCAATTATTTGTATTCGAAACTTTTAGGTTAGGTTTTTATTACAGTGTACATCTGAGCCTTTCAGGTTCTTTTAACCTTTATTATAACTGCTGTTATAAAATATACGAAATAAATTGATTTGAACATTTAAAATTATTTACCATCTTAGCTTTGGGGTTATTATTAATCCTACACCTTTATTATAAAGAAAATATAAGATGACTAGCTGACCCGTACGGCGTTGCCCGTGGTGGTTAGTATTTTCAGTCTTTTTAACGCAATTGTATTGAAATTATGATTTTAGTAACTTTGATCCCCCCATACCCCTCCTATAATTTCGAAATTTTTCATACCCTTTCTTAGTGAGCACCTATGGCCCTAGAGGAAGCTACATACCAAATTTGATTCCAATCCGTTCGGTAGTTTTGAAGAAATCATGATTTAATAACTTTGAACCCCCCTAAAATTTCGAATTTTTTGAAACCCTTTCTTAGCGAGCGCCTATGGCCCTAGAGGAAGCTACATACCAAATTTCATTCCAATCTGTTCGGTAGTTTATTTGGAGAAATCGTGATTTAGTAATTTTTACCCCCCAAACCCCCCTAAAATTTCCAATTTTTTAAAACCCTTCTTTAGTGAACACTTATGGCCCTAGAGGAAGCTACATACCAAATTTCATTCCAATCCGTTCGGTAGTTTTGAAGAAATCGTGATTTAATAACTTTGATCCCCCCAAAACCCCCCTAAAATTTCGAATTTTTTAAAATCCTTTCTTAGCGAGCGCCTATGGCCCTAGAGGGAAGCTACATACCAAATTTCATTCCAATCCGTTCGGTAGTTTTGAAGAAATCGTGATTTAATAAATTTGATCCCCCCAAAACCCCCCTAAAATTTCGAATTTTTTCAAACAATTTCTTAGTGAGCACCTATGGCCCTAGAGGAAGCTACATACCAAATTTCATTTCAATCCGTTCGATAGTTTTTGAGAAATCGTGATGAGTGAGCCAGTGGGTTTTCGCTTTTATATGGGTATAGATTATGTGTATAGAAGGTTCCAACGAGGTTGGCGTGCAGAGCAAGCAGGAGTTTATACGATGTGTTGATGCGTTGTTATTAGGTAATATAATATAATCGAAAAGTTTGAAACCCTTTGAGCAAATGGAACGTTTCTCTAGTTTACTGTATTATTGAAAGAATAAAATCAAGACTTCATTGTATATTATTTTATTCAAAGAATCTCAAAAGGGAAAGACGGGATAATAATTATTGTAGAAATTCCACGCGTTTGCAACTTTAATTATATCCATAAATTCATAATGTGAGAAATTAATCCGGATTTAACTCGCTAATTACAATGCACTTACGATTAGGCCAAACTGTTACAAAACCAAACAAGAAATGCATATAAATGGTCTGCTCCACTTTCTAGTAGTTATAAAACAAGAATTATTCTTCATTCAAATTTCCTGATGATAACATTAAAATGATTTAATTCGACGCGACTGATTTCTGGTTTCTGAACTGGTTTCTACGCTGTTCAAACAAGTTTCGTCATCGTGTTGGGTTGGATTGTTGTGTCCGAAATGTCATTTGTAATTTGATTGATATGTTGTCTTTAACTTTCCTTGGAGTACACATTTTATGAATACTAGTAAGCCCCCGTGAAAAATCACAGTCAGATTAATTAGATACACATCAGAAATACATCATTTACGAAAATACTACTTAAAAAACAACAAACTTTATCTAGGCCTACCTAACTATACTGTCGCGGATTTTCAACTCGGTAAATGTATAGGCTACAATTATGAGGATTATAAAACTGTAGGCCGTAGGCCTATTTGTTAAAACTTTGTATTTATATAAGTTATATTTAAAGAAAAATACAATTAATATTACCTTTTAATTTCTTTTGATTTCATATTGTTAGATCAAATGATTTAGAAGTTATTATAGGCCTATAGTGAAGAAATTAATAATGGAATATGTTTATATGTTATACGAAGATGTACGAATAAAGGTCTCTTCTTTAAGGGTCTGCTGTAGTGGCGGCCATCTTGGATTTTTATCCCATAAGAGCAATGTTAAATTTCAAACCATTTATTTCGTTTATTTTTTATCATAAAATTTTTTGCAAGGTCTCATTTTAAGCACAGTCACAATACGCATCCGTTTTACATTTTTAAAATTTGTTTTCATTTTTCACGTAATTGGCATTTTTTAAGTACCAAGTTTGAAGTTTTTCTTTACACAATAAAAAATTTATAAATAAAAGTGTAATGCAAGCCGGATCTGCAATTTTATAAAGAATATTCAGTTTTTTTTTTTAGCACTCAATTACAAAAAATGTATTTATAAAATGGTTTGAAATGAGGCAATGTCAAAGCGCTCAGCTGCAAGAAATTTCACTGTTTAGATAGGGCTATAGGGAGAAGCTTGCGTTTCCGGTTGCTTTCTCGTTTACTGGAGCAGACCCTTAAATTTGTAGATTCTAATATCTTCTCTATATATAAAAGAAGATGTCCTGACTGACTGACTGACTGATTCATAATCAACGTACAGCCAAAATTATGATAGCTATAGACTTGAAACTTTCAAGGAACGTTAATAACACTATGTAGAGGCGCACTAAGAAAGGATTTTGCAAAATATTGACTATAAGGGTTGAAAATTATTAAAATACTGGGGTTCACTCCCATCCCTATAACAGATAAAACAGCTGATTCAAATCAAATACTTAGTAAATTAATTAGTAACACAATTCTAGGAGTGGCCTATTTATAGTGAACCAACACATGGTTTGTTGAATACTTTTTATATCTATTACCATAGCAACCAACTAACATAATATTATTATTTTAATGATTTAAATTTACAAATTATGAAATTTTAATTTTTGATACAATTATTTGAAAATAAAAAAATCACTTGAAAAAAATACCCTACAACTGCTAATTTTGTTTTTATTATTTTGCACAACCAACTACTAATTTTAGGTTAGGTTAACAAAATTAAAGCTGGCCATACACGGTCCGATTTGTAGTCCGATTCAATGTCCGATGTCCGATGTAGGATCCGATGTAGGAGCGTGAATGGGCTTGATGGACGACGAGTTGGATAATCGTACAAATCGGAGTCCCAGATCAGACTACAAGATGATCCGACTTCCAACTTCCGACGGAATCGGACTGTGAATGGGGTGATCGTCCGATTGTCATTTTAAACTTTCTCCTTTTTGATGTTTGATCTTCCCTTTTCCCCTATACTTTGTAAATTTTTACTTCTATAATAATGGATAATAAAGGATTTTTGGAATTTATTGAATTGTACCAGGAGAATAGGTGTTTGTGAACACAAGTGATGCAATTTATGCAAACTGACATGTTTTTGAGCATCTTCGCGTCACAATAGTTCAAAAATAATTTCTTAACCTATTGAAAAACATAGGTGAATGTTTACTATACACTAAAACAAATTAGGCAGTTGTCTATTATATTAAAAAATATAGGTGATTGTTTAGTATACTGAAAAATGTAGGCGATTGAAAGTATACTGACAAAATATAGTAGATTGTTTAGTATAATAAAAAAATAAAGGTGATTATTTAGTAAACTGAAAAAATATTGGCGATTGTCTACTATATTGAAAAATGAAGGCGATTGTCTATTAGACTGAAAATATATAGGGATTGTTTTCTATACTGAAAAAAATATAGGCGGTTGTCTACTATATTTAAAAAAATAAGTGATTGTAAGTATACTGACAAAATATAGGGAATTGTTTAGTCTAATTATTTGCATATAGTAATTGCTGTACATTTTTATAAAACTACCACTATGTAGGCCTACAAGGAAAGAAGACTGAATTGGAATGATTTCTTGTCGTGGAGTTGAAAATTTGAGAACGTTTTGAATAATGTAAATCAATGTGTATATTTTTTATTTATTACCTACTAGGGATACCCCAGCGTGCTTCGCACTCCAAACCTGTTAGAACTTTCTATACACATAATTATGTTATATTTTCTTTATAATATAGATGTAGGATTAATAATAACCTCAAAACTAAGATCGTAAATGTCCAAAATGAAATTTTTTATGTTATAACATCAGTTATAAATAGGCCTAATAAAGGTTAAAAGAACCAGCAATGCTCAGGTCTACATTTTAATAAAAACCTAGCCTAAAATTTAGAAAAAGAAATAATTGCTTCAAAGTTTAAAATCAGCTGTTAATGTTAATTGGAAACGTAAGTTGGATGGTAAGTTGGATCGTGAGTGGTGAAACGCATCCAACTTGCAGTCTAACTCGGTCGTCCTACAAATCGGACCGTGTATGCCTAGCTTTACATAAAAACAAAGGACAAGTCAATTTAAAAGTTTAACTGTAATATAGGCTAATTACATCTTTTGTTACATATTATGAATAAACAGCTGATTTAGATCAAAAACTTAACACAATTTTATGTTTGGCCTATACTGAACTAACACATGTTTCTTGAAAGTATTTAGATTTATTACCATAGCAACCAAATTAACAAATTTTAGGCCTACATTTTTTTTTATTTGCTCAGTGTTACAGCTTACATGAAATATGTGTAGGCCTATGTATAATTATTTATATATTTGTTTAAATTCTAACTTTTAACATCCTCTCAAGAATGATTACATCACTGTTTCATCAGAAATATTGTATCAAAGCGAGAACTAAGAAAATGTTCTAGTGAAGTCACACAATGGAGAAATAATATTACAAACAAATTCTACAAAATATGTTACTGGGATACACCCAAACATTGTGCGTTTGAATGAATATAAATAGTGCATTTTACAAAAAAATTTCGAGTTTTAAGTGTATACCAATTAAGTAGTTAGTGAAATCAACCCAAAGTTATAATAGTTAAATAAAACAATTTTGTTAGGAAAAATTAAGTGTCATTTACTGGAACAGCAAAACCAATTTTAGTTTGTATATTACTAAAATTAACCGGTATAATTAAGGTAAATGTACAAATAATTTATAGTACAGTACTATATAACTTTATACAATGAACTAAATGAAGTAACTTTTTTTGTTCAACAAAGTGTTAAAACATGTTGATAGATGAGATTAATGCCAATGAGATGTTAATACCCCAAACTGTTGTATCTATCATTGGAGATGGGGCCTGCCTTTTTCGAGCTCTTTCTTTTCTCTTATTTAATACCCAAGAAAGGTGTCAGGAGCTACGAGAAACAATTGTTACGTATGTGGCTGAAAATTGGAATAACTTTGCTGAGATGTCTTATAACTCCAATGGCGATAATTTTTCAACTTCTGTGGAGTATGTACGTGAAATGAATCAACATTCAGTATATGCTGGTTATTGCGAATTGGTTGCCGCTGGTGAGATATTTCCATTTTTGTTTGAAGTTTATTATAATAATAATCTTTATGCAAAATTTGGTACAGACACATTCCCCGTAAAAAGATTGCGCCTAAGTGGGAATATTAATAGTGGTAATTTTGACGTGTATTTGCCTATTTCCGAAGACAATGTTTCACAAAATTCTACATTAACTATTTATGTCAAAAATAAAAAGCGTCGTGCTAGGTACACAAACAGTAACACGAAAAAATCAAAATATTCAAGCTGTGAAAAAGTATAAACAAACCAACCCGAAAGGTAATCAAATAGCTGTGGAAAAGTATCAAGATGATCACCCCGATTTAAATAGATGTACATCAGCTGCATATCAGATGCGTCACCCGAAAATGCATAGAGTAGCAGCAATTAAATATCAAAATAATCACCCAGAGGTGCACAGAGCAGCAGCCGTTGCCTATCAAAACAATCGCCCAGAAGTCCACAGAGCTGCAGCAGCTAAGTATCAAAGCAATCATGTTGAAGTTCATAGAGCATCCCAAAATCTATATGATCGAAATAATCCAGGATTTCGGGCAGAAATTCGTTTGCGCATATGGAAAAATAAAAAACTTTCTGGTCTGGCCTATGATCCTAATATAGTTTATAAAATGACATTGGTATCATAAGTGAAAAATGTCGGTTTTGCCATGCTCTTAAATGGAAAGGCGAGACACTTGGTATGTGCTGTAGTTCTGGTAAAGTACAGCTCACCCCTTTGCAACCTCCACCAGAACCACTATATAATTTACTTATTGGTGAACACCCTGAGCAAAGCCACTTCATTGATCGCATTAGGCGGTACAACGGTTGCTTTCAGATGACATCTTTTGGTGCTAAACAGATTGCTGAAGATGGTTTTATGCCAACTTTTAAAGTGCAAGGCCAAGTTTACCATTTATATGGAAGCTTGCTCCCACATTCAGAAGAAGAGGCTAAATTTTTGCAAATCTATTTTGTTGGTGAAGATGAAAAAGAAGCTCGACTTAGGTGCTCGAACTATCCAGATGTCAAACTATTTTTAGTTAAACAGCTGCGAGATATGCTTCATAGTGAAAATAAGTACCTACATTAGAGATTTAAAAACTACTATAGATAAGGTACCGGAGAATTGCGAACATTTTCAAATAGTGATTCACGCAGACAGAAAGCCTGCCAACGCTCATAGAGGTTGTTACAATGCTCCCACATCTAATGAGGTAGCTTTGGTAATAGTTGGACAGCAGTTCGAAAAGCGGGATATTGTCATTCAAAGCCACGATAATAAACTACAACGTATCAGTGAACTTCATAGATCTTATGATGCACTACAATATCCGCTTATGTTTTGCCACGGAGAAGATGGATATTCAATAGACATTTCACAATGTGATCCTACAACAAAACTTCCTTTGAACAAAAATGTATCTGCTGCCTGTTTTTATGCCTACAGAATTATGGAGAGGGAAGAAGAAAATAACTATTTGCTTCGTTATGGTGCTTTATTTAGTCAGTATTTAGTTGACATGTACGCCAAAATAGAGACGGAAAAATTGAATTATATCAGATATCAACAAAAAAGGCTTAGGGCAGATAACTATATTCATTTAAAAGACGCCATAGGAAGACAAGACGTTCAAGCAGATCAACTTGGAAATTAGTAGTATTGCCATCATTTTTTACTGGAGGACCTCGGTATATGCATGAACGGGGTCAGGATGGAATGACTTACGTCCGACATTATGGAAGTTCAGATTTATTTATAACATTCACTTGCAATCCAAAGTGGATGGAGATTCAAGAATCATTGCTACCTGGGCAAAAACATTATCATCGTCCTGATATTATTGCAAGAGTTTTCAATCGTAAAGTAAAAGAGTTAACAGATCTTTTGTTTAAAGGCCAACTGTTTGGAAAAGTTCGATGTCACATGTATTCTGTTGAATGGCAAAAGCAAAATGGCTTGCCGCATGTTCACATATTGCTATGGTTGGAAGATAGAATTTCATCCAATATGATAGATAAATTCGTATGTGCTGAAATTCCAAACCCTGATGAAGATCTACTACTTTATGAGATAGTCAAGGCCAATATGATACATGGACCATGTGGCATTTTGAATAAAAGCTCTCTTTGCATGAAAGATGGGCGTTGCACTAAGTATTATCCGGCTATGCTTCTTCAAGAAACTCGAAGACGTGAAGATGGATATCCAAAATATAAAAGACGATCGCCAGATGATGGAGGTTTTAAGGTGAACATAAAATCAGTAGATTTGGACAACCGATGGGTAGTACCTTATAACCCTGTTTTGTTACGTACTTTTAACGCCCATATTAATATAGAAATAACCAGCTCTGTAAAGTCTATAAAGTACGTTTGCAAATATATTACTAAAGGCAACGATCAAGCAGCATTTGCTATGGAGAAAAAAAACGAGATAGATGAAATAAAAATGTATGAAAGTGGTCGATATATAAGTAGTTCCGAAGCAGTTTGGAGAATTTTAGGATTTTCAATTCATGACAGGTATCCAGCTGTCACTCACCTTGATGTTCATCTATAAAATGGACAACGTATTTACTTTACTGCGGATAATATAAATGAAAAACTTATTCATCAACCAACAACAACTCTTTTGGCATTTTTCGAATTATGCCAAAATGACGAATTTGCTAAAACTCTACATTACTTACAAGTGCCTTCGTACTACGTATGGCAAAATAAAAAATTTGTTCGGCGTAAACGAGGAGAAGCTGTAGAAGGTTGGCCAGGAGTAAGAAAGGATCATGCTTTAGGTAGAGTATACACTATTCATCCCAATAACGTAGAGTGTTATCATTTCCGTCTTCTTCTTCATCACATTAGAGGCCCAACATACTTTTCTTATTTAAAAACAGTAAATCATATTGAGTATCCTACTTTCCAAGCAACATGCAAGGCGCTCGGGTTATTAGAAGATGACCAGCAATGGGAGTTTACTTTAAAAGAAGCTGCAATAACACGCTCACCTTTTAAAATGCGGGAACTATTTAGTGTAATGCTGGTATTTTGCCATCTCTCCGATGCATTGAGTCTGTGGAATAAATTTAAGGGTGATCTTTCAGAAGATATTATGAACCAATTGAACGGACAACATTTACAAAATAATCCATCAGTAGAGTTAGTATACAATAGGTGTTTAGAGTTACTTGAAGATTCTGTTTTAGCTTTAGGTGGACTAAACACGAAAGAATACGGTTTACCTAATCCAAAAAGATCTGGTGAAATTTTAGGAAACACAGATTATGTGAGAGAAACTAATTATGATATTGTTGCTTTGAATGAAACTGTATTGAAAAACGAAGCCTCATTAACAGATGAACAACGAATCGTTTATGATCGAGTTTTAGACAGCGTTGAATCCAACTTAGGGAAAGTTTTCTTTTTAGATGCTCCTGGTGGAACTGGTAAAACTTTCCTCATTAACTTGCTTTTGGCTAAAGTGAGAAGCAGCCATAACATCGCTTTGGCAACAGCATCATCTGGTATTGCTGAGATTGGATGGAGGAAAAACCGCACATTCAGCCTTTAAGCTGCCATTGAATCTAAATTATACCACAACTCCTTCATGCAATATCAATAAACAATCAAATCTAGCAAACATTTTACAGGATTGCAAACTGATTGTCTGGGATGAGAGCTCAATGTCACATAAAAAAGGCTTCGAAGCTTTGAGCAGATGTCTGCAAGACATTAGAAACTCATAGAATACTTTGATGGGTGGAGTAACAGTTCTTTTAGCAGGAGACTTTCGTCAGACTTTACCAGTTGTACCGAGAGGAACTCGAGCCAATGAAGTCGAAGCTTGCATCAAGAGTTCATATCTATGGCCTCAAATAACGAAACTTTCGCTCACAACAAATTTAAGAGTTTACTTAAGAGGAAATGTTACTGCTGTGCAGTTTTCTGAACTCCTGTTACAAATTGTAAACGGCGATTATCCAGGGTCAGAAGGAAAGATTACTTTGCCTACAGGATTAGGCACAGTAGTAAGTACTTTGGAAGACCCGATATCGAGAATATATCCCGACATTAAAAATCTCAAAGATAAATCGATTGACTGGCTATGCGAAAGAGTCATTTTGACATTAAAAAATGACACAACTTCTGAAATTAATAATATTTTATTAAATTCATTACAATTCGAAAAAATGTAATATATGTCTGTTGATTCAGCTTTAAAATTTGATGATGCAGTACAATTTCCAACAGAGTTCCTGAATTCTTTGAACCCGCCTCGATTTCCACCACATGTTTTAACGCTTAAAGTTAGTGCACCTATTATGCTTTTGAGAAACCTTTGCCCTCCAAAACTGTGCAACGGTACACGTCTGCGTGTGACTGCCCTCCAGAAAAATCTTATTGAAGCAACAGTTATTACTGGAAGTGCCAAAGGTGAATCAGTTTTCATTCCACGCATACCTATGATACCATCGGACTATCCCTTTGACTTCAAAAGAATTCAATTTCCTGTTAAAGTGTGCTTCGCAATGACAATTAATAAGTCACAAGGACAATCATTAAAAAGAGCTGGAATTGATTTAAGAGAAGATTGTTTTTCACACGGACAAATATATGTTGGATGTTCCAGAACAAGTAGTCCATCAAGTTTAGTAATTCTGTCACCAGGAGGAAAAACATCTAACATAGTGTATAAAGAAGTTTTGAAATAATTAAATTTAAACTTTAATATTGATTTATTTGTCTATTTTTAGGAAAATTTACATTTTTCATAAGTGTATATATTTTTTATAATTCTCATTTACATATTATTTTTAGTTTTATGTACATTTTTAAACTCAATTTTAAAAATATGTAAATGTTTTGTAGATGAGAATTCCCGTTGCAGCTTTACTTGCTATAGTTTGACTGTAAGAAATATATGATTAACACTTTTTAATAAATACTGTACTTTACTGAGTAAAAATTTATTTATAATCTTAAATAACTTCGACTTTTTTAAACTTGAAATTTTGACTTTTTTTAAACTCAAAAGAATTTTAAATTTAAAATTAATTATATCTAAATTAATGTTAGAAATTAAAATTATATATAAACAATATGCACTGGGTATAAGTAGCATTTCCTAATTTCAATAATACTATTAAAATTGCGGGCAAAGCCGCGACGGGTAATGCTAGTATTAATTATAAAAGGTTGCATTTATATACAGTTTATAACCACAAAGCAAATCTTATAACGTAT
Organism: Philaenus spumarius; assembly: GCA_018207615.1. NCBI lineage: Eukaryota > Metazoa > Arthropoda > Insecta > Hemiptera > Aphrophoridae > Philaenus > Philaenus spumarius. The sequence goes on from JAGFPH010005143.1 coordinate 63,302, forward strand.
TATAGCATACATTAGTTCTATAACTCATATTTAAAAAAATCGACATCACAAAAAATATGATTCAAGTTGTAAACATAACCTCAAAGTATAATCTACGCTGGATTTTGTTTGTATTACAGATGATGGGTAAAATCAGCTGTTATTTTACGTCACTTGCGTACGTATACAGAGTGAGTTTTAAATGTCCCCCCCCCCTAATTTTTTCCGCATTACTTAAGATATCGACTCCCAACCACCACCGAACATCATTGATTAGTTTATACTTTCTTTTGATGAGGTTCACATTTTTGGCCGCCATCTTGGATCCGCCATATTGGAATGAACTTTTATTTTTTAAATGTAAAGGTAAGGTTGTGACCCACCATTTCAAACTATTTTTTTCCGTAGAACACGATGCCGTAATCGGTTTTTAATTATCTGCTTTCGTTCTCGAGATATTAACAATGGGTGGTTGGGAGTCGATATCTTAAGAAATGCGGAAAAATTTAGGGGGGGGGGACATTTAAAACTCACCCTGTATAATGTATGTACGTACGGACGTACACTCGCTTTTATAAGAATTGATTTAAAGAAATTTGATGTAGTTTTAAAGGAGAAACGCAGTTTCGGCTATTATCAAATGTTTTAGTACTGTATTCCTTCTATGCATACGTGGTCTCCAACCATATTCGAAACGGGAACCTCAAGCTTTCGGAGTCATGTACGCTAACCCTTCCAGTAAAACAAAGTTTTGAAAAGGGGAAAACAGAACCGTTACTGAATCACAGTCTGTCTGTCATTGTCGATTTGTTTCCCGAATGGATAATTTATTCCGTTGAAATAGTTGCTAATGATGGTAAAGTTTTAACCTAAAAAAGTAACTACTTTATGATACTGTCGTGACATAACTTAAGTTTTAAGATATTTCAGAAAATGTTCCTAAAGCCCACCTCTAAATCTAGAAGTGTTAAAGCTAAAATTTCAACAAAAAAGTGATGTTGAGTAGCGGATCCAAATTAGGGAGGGGAACATTTTTGAAAATTCAGTATGTATTCTTTTCATGCTAGCGCACTGTAAATACTGCGGGGTTTTCCGAAACTTAAGCCGCAGTAAGTTACTCCTATAAATAGAATGGGATATGTTTTTTGAAGTGTAAACTTCTATAGGCGCCTCGGAGCTATGTTTGTTAACGGGTAAATCGGATTTTACCGTCACGCATTTTCTAAAACGCCCTATTACGTATGTTTGAAAAAAATTTTGGTCTCGCCGAGATCCAACGAGCAGAGTCAATCACCATAGACTAACGCCTTCGCCGGTTAGGCCACGAACGCATTGCTAGTTTAGTATATTTGAGTTGGGTATATAAGTGTCATAGGCTTAACCCGTTAACGAAACGTTAACACAATGAATAGTTTAATTGGTAATACCTCTGAAATGGACATTGTGCTTCCTCACTTCGTAAGTAGTGTTCAAAATGGACATTGTGCTTCCTCATTTCGTAAGTTGTGCTAACAGTTTTACACTTCTCTCGCGTGGTCTTAAGCATATAATTTACATTTTGTTTTTAGCACTATTTTCAGAAATATTTTAAAAACTGCAAGACTAATTCTGCTAAAAATTTCTTAAGTACAGTATTCCTAAAATATTCTTAAGTAAGACATTTTTTAACAACACCCCATAAGGCAGCATAATAAAATGGTAATTTTTAGAGTACCAAACTTTGAGCCTGATAAAATGCATAATAATAACATATTTGAGTACAGACTACTTTAATATATGCAGGTTAGGATGCTTATGTCAAATCTTGAACGTGATCCTACAAGGGGTTTCTCGCTAAAGACAAGGACGCACAGTGGAAGCCACACGCACCACCTCATCACACTTATATTGTGTACCCCTTAAGTCAAGTACAATGTAGAGGGCATACAACCCCATTGTTCCTATCCCTTACAAGTACTTGCCTGTAGGGCGTCGGGGTTAAGGGAAGCTCATCCAATCTATATAGTGCAACGTATTCTAGTCAAAGTGTAAGTTTTAAGACAGCCTTCCGAACTGCGCGACGACAGCGACAAACCGCAGAATCATGTGGTGACAAGCGACATGATCTCGCTCCCAATACTACCTGTCATAAGTATTAAAAAATATTTCAAAATACTGGAATCGGTTGATGACTTGATAATAACACATGGATTGAAGAATATTTATTTTGTACGATTACTTAAACAAGAGAGGCAGTTTTACTAGGATACCAAAGACGCAAGACGTAAAATAACTAATCACTTTTCCTTAGAACCTTAGATTTTCTATTCTTTTTTAATGTTTATTGATCCAATTTAAGTACACTGTTTTATCAGGTACTTTCCCAATCAAAAATCTGATAATGCGTATCAGCTATCAGCTTTAATCATAATGATTTTACAACTGAAGTTGCACTGTATATTCAAATCAAATAAAGAAGGTAAATCACTCACTAATTTGTTTAGTTCCGTCATTTTATGCTTAGATACGCCATCCTTTACTAAAGTATTTTTCAATATACTTTTACGATTTAAAACTCGGGACAATAGACCTACTACGGAAGAGTAGTTCCGAAGCAGTAGTGTCTTCCATCGCATGAGCAACACGTCTATCCTCCATCTGCAGCGCAACACTAAACTTGTCGTACGAGCTCTTAATGCTCTTAATAAAATTGGTCCGAGTACAGTCAGTGACCTTGTGGTGGAGCGAGGAGAAGCGGGGTTAAGGGGCACTGCTAAACTGAAAACATAAGTCTCAGTGTCTACTAATCGCCCAGTTAAGCTGGATTTACACATGTAGTACTGTGCGCGTACTGTACCGCTACTGTGTCGCGACTGCCTTCGACCGTCTTCGACCGTCTCGATTTACACATATGGTACTGTGCTCATACCGAACTGTTGTCGACCGTAGTACTTTTTCGTTCGTTGACGGGAAACGTAGTGTCTACCATGGATCAAGACGAAGAGAACGTAATTGTTGCCTGCTGCTTATATGAGCTCTTACAAGAAGAAGAAAGGAAGAAAAAAAAAGAAGAAAACCCTTTTGGGTGCATAATTTATATAGAGCTAGAGAAGAGGAGGGAGAGTTCCATACGATATTTAATAAATTAAAAGAAGATTCAATTAAGTTCATAAACTATTTTCGAATGAGTTCCCATAAGTTTGAATTTTTAATGGAATTATTAAGACCTGAGCTTACAAAACAAAACATCAAATGGCGGCGATGCATTTCACCAGAAGAGAGACTAGGCTTAACATTGAGGTTTGCTGATTTATTAAAATTAAATACAAAAATGTTTCTTATTTACACTTTATTTAGGCCTATATAAATATACATTGTTAATTGTGTAGCTAGTTAGCAAGTTCCATTTATTTTTGCAGTCATTAAGTGAAGTACCCGATTCACTGCCGATCTGTGCCCATAAATTGTCTTTTATAAGGTTATTGTCATAGTCTCTATAACTTAAATCGTAGAGAGCGCGATGTTTACTAACAAGTAAAATTAATTTCTCTTCATTCATTTTAAAATGTATCACAAATTATTAAAAATTAAAATAAATAGAATAATAAACAAACAAATAACACACAAAATTAAATGTATAAAGTAATTAAAGTAATAAATAATAAAGTAAACTAAACCAATAAAATTTAACTAATCATCCAAATTGATCAAATTTTAAAAATTAATCGTAATTTTAAAATCAAGTAATGTTCACCAACGAAAGGACAAACATTAAATGAAATGTTGATTTGTAGCCGGTTATCCACACCCCCATCTCTAATCTGCTTAGAACGGTCTACGGCAGTCTACAGCAGTCTCGGTCGGTCTAGACCGCTCTAGACCGGTCTAGACCGCTCTAGACTGTGGGGTACTGTGCGCCGACCGTGTCGGACTGTCATCTGTCATGACCTTGAAGAATCGTTTTGGAAGCAGTCGAAGGGAGTACAGTCTGAGCACGGTACGCGCACAGTCCTACATGTGTAAATTGAAAACAGTCTGTCTATATAATTCAAATGGGTTAGACCATTTTTTATTTGAAACAGTCACGACACGGTAGCGGTACAGTACGCGCACGGTATGCGCACAGTACTACATGTGTAAATCCAGCTTTAGAGTTTCCCAACTCTGAGCACCATTCAATACATAAGAACACGAGAAATTTTTTAGGTTGGCTAGTAGCGCCACAGCCGGCTTGAATCGCAAGTTGCGAGATCGTTGAAACATGCATTCTTAAGGCTCGGCTCTCCACATTCAAAACTACGATATTGGGTACCAATTTCAATGTTAAATAACCAAAACATACCTTCACTGTTAAGCATATTTTTGTGCTGTTTTTGTTAAAAAACGAAAGCTGTATTTTTTTTCTTAAAGTAAAATAGATTGTGGGAGTTGATTGCTAAGGATTTTTGCAATATCTCTTTTTGCAACTGAGTAAAAAATGTATAAAGTTTACTATTTTTTACTATTTATATCATACGTTTATGAAAACAATAAAACGGTTCCTGAAAATGTATTCGGCAATCAACATCCGCATATGACAGTACTTCAAAATGAAACCAAATTTTAAAATTTATTCCACGAATTAACGGGGAAAAATGACTTATTCTGTAGCATTCCTCTTATGGGAATCAGATTCAATATGGCGGGCAGGGAAGCGCCCCCTTAATCTCGTGTTTAAAATTCTATTTATAAATGAATAATCAAGGAAATAAAATAAAAACCTAAAAAAATGCATTAAAAATAATACATTTTTACTTAATTAAATCATTTATAAATAAACGGTACCAGAAACTGGCACATACTTTCTCACAAACATATTTAAATTATTAAACAGATTCATAGTGACTTCATTATTGTAGGAGGGGTAGGAGAGGTGATTTTAAACTATGAGATTAACTAATAAATATTATTATTATTAGCTAGAGATAAAACTATTCGATCGATTTCGAATAAATTTGCACCAAACACGTCAATTAGGCCTGTATAGATGCACGAAAAAAGGTTTTGAAAATTTTTGAAAAACAACCCCCTTTATGGCCAAAAAACCCCCAAAATCAGTTATTATTATTATTATTATTATTATTATTAGCGAAACGAGAATTTTTAGAAAAATGCGGTTTTTTGCATATGGTAGGGTTAAAGGCTACAAATAAGCCAAATTGTATCGTTAAAACAGTTTTTTTATAAAAAAATAATAACTGATTTTTTTTTTGGGGGGGGAGGGGATTTGCCAAAATGGGGGTTGTTTTTCAAAACCGTTTTTCGTGCATCTATACAGGCCTACTTGACATGTCTGGTGCAAATTTGTTTGAAATCGATCGAATAGTTTAAGCTCTAGCTTTGTATACATACATGTATACAGACATACATACATACAGACGTACATACATACAGACAGACATTTTGTAAAACCCACTTTTTGGACTCAGGGGGTCCCAAAACGGATATTTCCACAAAAATCTCAACATCGATTTTTTTTGCGATCACTATATTGTACTTTCTCTATACTATAGTATAGTGAGAAAGTAAAAGACGATTTTTCAATTTTGGAGTATAGGACAAAAGCACATAGTTTTTAAGAACAATTTAAGAGGTTTCACAATTATTTACGATGAAAACGGCGTCCAAAACACGTTAGTACAAAGTGTATGTTTTCATTGTTTTGAGCGAGGCGAAAAAGATTCGACTTCTTGTCGCTCGGTCATACATGTATCGTCGTCATTGCTACGTATCGGTGTCGCTGTTCTCGGAAATTTGGTGTAACAACGGAATTAATTGTCACAGATCCGTCATGTCTGTCTGTCTATGTGTCAGACTCGTAGGGCATACATTCGACTACCTTCTGTGATGAAATTGCACAGGCGTGCTTTCAGGATTATTGGAAGTTGTTAATTAACCCTTTGCTTTAAATGTGGTAAAAATTCTCCAAGGGACCATTTTTGGTAAAGAATCCAAAGTAACTTAAAAAGTTATAGACCAAATTAAGCTCTAATGTGAAGGGTTTACGAGATATGTGCAAAAAAACCTGGAAAACACACAGTTTTTACACCTTCCCACTCCCACCCCCAAACTCGACGCTATTTCGGTGGAGACTTTTTACCACATTTAAAGCAAAAGGTAATGCACAACTTTCAACAATCATACCTTTTTTTTTAATTACTAACCAGTTTGGGTATTGTTTGGTCTAATTTTACTGGACTAAAATGGGAGAGTGACAAGTACGCGGCGGGTTCCAACAACCTACATGTACTCAGCCTACAAGATGAGTCAAATGTAATGTAACCCCTCAATAAAAGTTAAAACTACTGTATTATAAACAGCTGTTGCTAAATTACTCTACCTTGCAGTGGGAAATTGAACTTAAATCCCTTCTTGGGACGTGAACAAAGGGTTGTTAACGCCCTTTGCGTGATGTATTTTAAAATGATTTCTTTATGACGAGAACTATAGTGCAGATACGAACTTGCTACGATGTCTTTATTCAAAATGCAGCAAGTTAAACTTTCAAAATAAGTCGAACGAATGTAACTTTAAAACATATACAGAATATAAAGATTAACAAATTGTGTTTACTGCATCTTGCTGCCGTTGAATGAATCATGAATCAATATCTGTCATTTTGTGTTTTGCAACAAATTTATATATTTTGAACGGTAAATGATTTGTAATTTTGAATGATACAATTTGTTTTATCCAACGATATTACTATTTTTTATAGTACAATGGTATTGCAGGGTGTTTAGCATCTGTTAAGAGTTTTGAATGAAGTTTTTAAAAGAGTGCGCATGCAGCTGTGTGTAAGAGGGCACGTTTAATTTCATTTTATAAGTATGCATCTCATTAATGCATTCATCCACAAGATTTTTTCTTTATACCACTTACAATTTCCGCTTGCAGGCAATGCAAAACAGGAGTACCACTTGAGCAATATCACAAGACTTGCGGGATAGTGTTTCAGTCATGTTTGATTTGTTTTAGCACATTTTATGATATACAATTAACTGTTATTGATTAGTTAATTTCAGAAAAAAGTTAATTTTAATTTCTAAAATAAAGACTATAAGTTTTGTAAGTTTGGTGAAATATAACAATATATAAAAATATAATTACCGTTACGTTAAATGCTTCACTCGACCTAAGTAGGCCTACTTAGTTCCACAATTAGATTTTTTCAGTTTATAGCCACAATTCAGCCAGAACCCGTATAACTGGAGAGCAAGATCGTACTGTGTCGTGCGTTTCATGTTATTAGCGAATTTCCAAAGGAAAGATGAGCTATTGCAGTGACCCTTATGGTAAGACCTAAGGACGGGAGTAGTAAATGAGCACCAACCATGGTCCCCAGAACACGTTTTGGAGTGTCGTTAAAAATGTTATATATGTGTTCGCACTCTAGCGTCCGACTTGGTCCAAATTTGGTATACACGTTGGTTGTCTACGTCACGTCGCTCGGACGAGTACGTTAGTCAAATAATCCAACAACCGGTAGCACGTTTTTTGAAAGAAAGTAAATATTTTTGAGATTATTAATGTTGGACATGTGTTGTTTTATTAAATGATGAGCGTGCTGTTTGTTATTTATGTTTCGTATTTGACAATGGAAGAACAGTCTTCCGAAAGGAATATACAAGTGTTGACGGTACTTAAGGTATGCAACCTATTAAATATAATGCCTCATCTTCCCAATTTACCGATACCAAAATCCAATTCGTAAGAAAGATTTTTCATACAATAAATTCGCGTCGCCATATAAGCGTGACATATTGAAATAATAGCTACTGTATGGAATGGAATGAACCAGAAATGCAATAGACCTGTTATAGACGCATTGGTATGTTAAGTAGGCCACTTTCACAATACTGTATTCATATAACGCTCTATTTATGTAATCCCATTCTATATACTTCACCACACAGCCATTACTGTAGAAGGGCGGCCAGTATTCATTTGACGATGATGTTTAATGAAGAACTTTACTTACTTCATCATGAGATGTAAAAATGTTGTTTTGAAACTTTAAAACTACTTAACACGTTCTCTGCTACGCAAATTTCGTACCTCCTATGATGGGAGCTGACCTTTTATTTTTTATATTTATAGCCTAAATGAGTAGAAATTACTTTATTTTTTATTTTTGAACATTTCTACCTAATAATCACTAACATGTGCGTCCTTAGCACATATGCTTAAAATTGGCGTGCGAAGCACGCAATGCACTGTGTATTGAAAATACTTAAAATACGGGGGTTGGCGTGCGAAGCACGCAATGCACCGTGTATTGAAAAACTCCCAATAAGGGGGTTGACGTGCGAAACCCGTAATGCATTGTGTATTGAAAATACTCCCAGTAAAAGGGTTGACGTGAGAAGCACGCAGTGCATTGTGTATTGAAAATACTTCCAATACGGGTTAGCGACCGATGCACGCATTGCATTGTGTATTAAAAATACTCCCAATAAGGTTGTTGGCGTGCAATGCAATGTGGGTCGGCCGCTTCTCATAGTGTTCAGTGTCAAGCTCGCATGTGCGTCCTTAGCAGTGAACGTGTTAAGAAACCCCCCATCTTTACACTGTCGGACTTTACATTCAATTCTAATATTTTTGTATTCTTGAATACTTTGAAGGTTCTGTGGAATCCTTACAATATCATTCGTATTTCTGTCTTTCCGAGATCTAAGCGAAAACCCGAAAAAGATAACTACGTGACCCTCTGCTCCCCGCTCACCACATTTTTTTAAGTTTAACTCCTAACTAAGTCCCAACGTCAAAAATTGTGTTTCTTCCATTTCCCTCTACTGTCTACAACCCCCTTTTGAGCTGAGATTGACTGGACTAACATTTACTCAGGAACGGCTGCAGGTATCAAGCTAAAATTGGAAACGTTATGACGCATGCTAAAGCGCAAACATCCCAATAATCTATACATTTTTAAGAATTTGCTAAAACTTTGTACGGTTTCCACACATTTGCACAGAGCCAAAACTAATAGCGTTATTTATGCCGAGATACTTCGAAAGACAATTCCATAGTAGCAATGCATTCCTGTTCTATCTGCGCTATACGAACTCTATAACGTCGAATGGAGGTTTACTTAAATACTGTAGTATAATGTTGCAAAATAATCTAAAGACGAAAAACAGATAACTAGTATATCCTGCCAGTTTTAAAGCGAGTAAACCACCGTTTGCTTTAATTCCGCCCTCTTACCACAAAAGGCTGGGTCTGCGTTAAAGTTAAATTGGCGTTTAAAGGTTAAATTAATCCCTCCCGTGCAGCTGTAGGCCAATGTTAAAAAAAAATCTTTAGACAATCCATTAGCGGCTTATACTTAAGCGACATCAATATTAAAAAATAATTCGACCACGCAGCTGAATAGCTGACGTGAGTTGAGCAAATTTCCAAAATTAAGTTTATAGGCCTACGTTTTAGGGTTTAAACCAATAATTTGAGAAATAGGTCTATTCACGACGGTGTTGAATAGCTGCAAAATGGTTCGCACGCCTTTCCGCATATTGGGAGTATCTTCTTCAATACACATAGCATTGCGTGCTTCACACGCCATTCCGCATATTGGGAGTACAGATCTCAATACACAAAGCATTGCGTGCTTCGCACGCCAACCCACATATTGGGAGTATCTTCAATTCACAATGCAACCCCGCGGTAGAATCCACCACATGGCTTTGAACCGGGTACTTCTATGGTATTTTACGTCTTGATAGATTTTGGAGGAACCAAGCGAGCTATAAGGTCGCGTAAAAAAACAAAATGTGCAGAATAACATCCTACATTTATATATGTAGAAAAAACTCAAAAACAAATTCATTCTCGTGCGAAAAATCTAAAAAAAATAGTTACTTCCGGTCAAAAAACGTGGTTCCGATTGTTGGATTTTTTGTCTAACGAACTTGTCTGAGCGACGTAGACAACCAACATGTGCACCAAATCGGACTTAAAATGCGGCCGCTAGAGTGCGAACACATATGTACATATATATATGATTTTTAATGACACCCCAAAACGTGTTCTGGGGACCAAAATCGGTGCTCATTTGCTACTCCCGACCTTGGGTCTTACCATAAGAGTAGCTCATATTTCCTTTGGAAATTCGCTAATAATAATAATCAATATTTTTGTTAAAAAGAGCATTACTGCAGTACGTAACTGTTTCAGATTCAAACTCGCACTTCTAAAGTTTACTTTACAAGTTCACGCGTTTGAGAGCTACATGCTTTTCAAGTTTTAAACATTAGATTTTTTTTCGATTGTTAAATCACATTACACATTTAATCAGGCAACGTCCAAGAAATCCAACGCATTACTGAAAGTGAAATAAACAATAATTGGAACAAATTAACTACTATTTAGCTTGAGAACAAACTTTGCCTTGGATCTGAAGAGTTCGTTATATTAAATACGAGCAAAGTTAATTCTTACACGTAGGACAGGTAGTTTCCGGACACCCTCTACAAGACGGAATGGAGTCATGCGGTTGTGTAATGCTGCAGCAACTCAAAACAAAAGCTGCAATATCAGAAAGAAATAATCAACAATATAAAAATGTTTAGTAAACAAAAGTAGATTATTTCAAACGTAATCAATATCAACACAAAGCAATGACTAATTTATTAGCAGGACGATATGGTCGGAAGCATAAGGTCGGTTCACACTATACGTACTGCTTACATTAAATATCCGTTCCGTTAAAATGTTATGTTTCATTTTCATATACTGTTCAGTTTCCTTTAGGACAACGGAATAAAAATGTAGTCTGACGAAAACCTAATAACAGATGAAATTGCATTAGATGAAAAAAGTGCGCAAGTCTCTCGAGAGTTAGAAGTGGAATTTTATGCATTCCTCTCTTTGCATTTGATATATAAACGATCGGCTTTGAAATTTGAAACCGTTTTAAATGTATGTATTTTTACAATCCTTTTTATTTACTTTATTCTTGACGGCTAAGAAACAAATTAGTCCTACAAACGTAACACTAAATTAATATTTCGACCACGCAGCTGAACCGCTGACGTGAGTTGAGCAAATTTCCAAAATTCAGTTTATAGGCCTATGTTTTAGGGTTTTAACCAACAATTTGGGAAAATTAAGCACCTTCGTGAATAGCTGAAAAATGGTTCGCAAGCCATTCCGCATATTGGGAGTATCTTCAATACACAATGCATTGCGTTCTTCGCACGCCATTCCGCATTTTGGGAGTATCTTCAATACACAAAGCATTGCGTGCTTCGCACGCCAACCCCACGGTAGAATCGACCACATGGCTTTGAACCGGGTACTTCTATGGTATTTTACGTTTTGATCGATTTTGGGGGAACCAAGCGAGCTATAAGGTCGCGTAAAAAACAAAATGTGCAGAATAACATCCTACATTTATATTTGTAGAAAAAACTCAAAAAAATTCATTCTCGTAGGAAAAATCTAAAAAAAATAGTTACTTCCTGTCAAAAAAACGTGCTTCCGATTGATTGATATTTTTTGGCTAACGAACTCGTCCGAGCGACGTAGACAACCAACATGTGTACCAAATTTGATCCAAATCGGACTTAAAATGCGGCCGCTAGAGTGCGAACACATATATAAATGTATGATTTTTAATGACACCCCAAAACGTGTTCTGGAGACCATGGTCGGTGCTCATTTGCTTCTCCCGACCTTGGGTCTTACCATAAGGGCCACTGCAATAGCTCATTTTTCCTATGAAAATTCGCTAACAATCACTATCTTGGACTTTTGCAGGAATTATTGCTATTTTATCATAAGAGTTTAAATTTCTATTAATTTATTTCCCTAACAAAAATTTATTGAACACGAAATGTTGAAAAAGGAACATTAAATAAGAATATTTTACATTATAGAGGCCTACACTACGAAGAATTAAGTGAATTTTAAAATGAACAATAACATAGTTTTGTCTAAATGACTGAATTTTAAATATGTGTGATTCAAATAGGCCTATGATTAAAATGATAATCTTTTGTTTTGTTTTCCAAAATGTATTTCATGTCTTGAGTAAAATATTAAATTATAGGCTCTGTACATTTCTCATATTGAAAATGCCCAACGGCATCAGATATAGTGTGTTTTTTGTAGGTCTAAGTAGTTTCTTTTGAAAAACGAAGTAAACAAAAAGAATTAAAAACAATAAAAACCGATTCAAACATAACAGCTTCTTCCGTCCATTAGCTCTAATACTACAACCAAAAATTTAATAACTATTAAAACGTTTTCAGTTAATGTCCTACGCAAGCGTCTACGGATTTCCTGTGCTACGTATAAATACACTACACGAATGCGCGTAGATTCTCTATGACGTATGCGACTGAGAGAGTCGAAATTATTCTCTCTCTTTCTTCTTGCACTGCACATGAGTCTCAAACGATTCTCCTGCTCTTTCCTTTCAACTTCAAGTCGAAGAACGTTAAGGGTTTCACTTTTCGTATGATCCAGGCCAATTTGCCCTACCGCGCCTAAAAACGTTCCACTTTAAAAAATGGCCTTGCAAAGACAAAAACAAAATTTAGGGAACACGAAATGTTGAAAAAGAAACATTAAATAAGGATATATTACGTTATTGTAGAGAACTCACAGATGATGATTCCAAATTGTTTAAGTGCTAGCCTACCGTATGTCAACGTTCAAGTACTTTATGTAGTACTTTGTAGCGTTTGACCTGTAATTACGAAAAAATCTAAACTCGGGGAACCGATATCGACAAAACAAAAACTCTGCGTTTGTGCAATATAAGTAGTTTAATTTCGTACAGCAAAAGTACACAAAAAAATAAAAACATTAGAAAAATAAAGTTTATATTACATAATTACAGTAGGCCTATTATTCCATATTTCATAACATCAGTCATTGTTTTATCGATTTCAATCATAAGAGAATATTGAAAAGAATGAACCGGCTGTCAAATTAGCCGGAGAGCATGTAGGCGGTGAACTAAACGTCTGGTCAGCTGTTCGGGAATCTGGTTCTGTTGAAATTGCTGCTCTTAAATCTGTTGATAAGATGTGTGTATTGTTGTGTTGGTAAAATATGTTTTAATTCCATTTGTTGCAATAAATTAAATATTCAAGTTTCAGCAGAATTCTTATAATATGGCGTAAAACGTTTAACCTTTGTAGCAATAGTTTTGAAAAAAAATATCTGTTGTGTCTGCTACGGGTCGATTATTTTTTTGATTTAAAAAATTTGTAATAAGGTATTTCATTAAGTCTGTTGAAGCTGACTTATTTTTTTATTAGCTGCGTGTCTAGAAATATAACGATTATTTTGCCTTAAAAATTGTATTAGTTTTTCGTCATTTATTTTTAAATTCAATTAGGTAGTGCCCAGCGAATACTTGACTACAACTGATAAGGAAGTTTGTCTCCACCATTCCCACCACACAAAGGCCTACCGTTTTTTTAACGTTTCAGCTTGTCCGAAAAAAATATGTTTTCCAACAGATATGTATGGAAATGGCATGTAAACAAAAAGGAAAGTGAGTATACATACATTAATATTTTGTGTAAATAGAACGTGAATGATATTAAAGTGAAACTGTACGTAGTCTATAGTGTGGATCGACCTTGATGCTTCTACACGCATTTCCAGAATGGCGAACATTAGAAGTTATTGAGGTGAAAATTGAAAACAGTCAAAATATAAATGTTTGGAAGTTGAATATTATTAGCTCCACTCGTGTCGTAGACTGCGAAATCTACATAATGGATGATACACTAAGCTGATACGAAGCACATATTGAGAGCAGAGCCAGATCTACAAATTGTGGGCCCCCTGCAAAATTTCTCCAGGTCCCTCGAGCAGAGACATCGATGGAGGAAAGAGGAGGGAAACCGTACACAATTTTTTCATGAAAAAACTAGTTTAACATAAACTTTATCAAATAAATTTTGTTAAGCCTTATTAAACTAGTTGTACACATATATTTAAGAACTTACATGAATGTTAAGTTTAAAACGTTTAGACATTAACAGGTTTTTACTTTTTATTTAAACTACTAGATTAAATATGTTATAAATTTTTTATTTTAGCCTCATTTATTTTTTTGAGTAGAGTGCCTTGTGGGCCCCCTAAGGGCTCGGGCCCCCACGCATCGCGGGGTTTCGCGGTTCCTAGATCCGGGCCATATTGAGAGCTACACTTAATAAACCGGAGTGCACCATGAGTTCCAAACCGCACGCAATCCCGAAAATGTTACCAAAATTATGTTAATACTCAATATTACTAGGGTTTGAAAAAATACGTTTATTGTAGGATAGATAAAGACGTTAAGCAAATCAAAACAAAAATATGTGCTTTTTGGATTCCATATTTTGACAAAGTTTATAATAATGTTGTTGATTATTAGGACATATACTCTCTAGCATGCCACAACTATACCAAAATGTGCTTTGATAACCTTATCCGTTCTGGAAAAAAATCGTCTGTGATAGATGATCGAGTAATCCTATCAACTCCTATAAAAGCGAGTGTACGTACGTACGTGAGTAACATATAATACAACAGCTCATTTCACCCATCATCTGTAATACTCAAACAAACCCAGTGTAGATTATACTTTGGGGTTATGTTTACAACTTCAATTATTATAATTTCTTGATTTTTGTTGTAATCATTATAATAAAGTTGATTTTTGTAAATATAAGTTATAGAACTAATGTATCTTATAATATATTTTAATATTTGCTTTGAGGTTATAAACTGTTTATAAATACAACCTTTTATCATCAAAATATTCGTTTATACAAATTTAAAGAAGAAATGCCTATTCTTTTAATTTGTGAAACATTCGTACAAATTCGTATAACATCTAAACATATTCGATTATTAATTTCTTCACTATATAATATTAATAACTTCTAAATCATTTGATCTATCAATATAAAATAAAAAGCAATTGAAAGATACTATTTTTACCTTTCTTTAAATATATAATAATATTCATAAATACAAAATTAACAAATATTCCTACATTTTTATAATACTTATAATTGTACACATTTACCGCGTTAAAAATTCCCGTCAGCATAGTTAGGTAGGCCTAGACAAAAGTTTGGTTTTTAAATAATATTTTGTATAAATTATGTATTTCTGATGTGTATCTAATTAATCCGCCTGTGATTTTTTGCTAGTAAGATCATAAAAATAAGAAACAAACAGCACATATTCTATACCTGTATTGAATAATTGCAAATTACACAATACAAGTAATTAATGTTTTGCGCGATCGTCTACATCCTTATATTTCAAGACGAATGACGAAACAGAAAGAACTCGTGCTTTTGTTTCGACAACTGACAAACAAATATAGTTTGACTGATGAAGCAGTTTGACTATATCACTATGAGAAGCCGGCTCATCTAACCCAACTGTACAGATGGACCAATTTTTTTGTGCGCGCAGATGGTACGTTACTAGCAGTACCAAAAGTATTGTCTACTCATACAATGCATTCCATAATAACGTATGACATATACGTTGATTTAAACAGCTTTATTATTGAGAACCAAGCGACCTTAGTGGGAAGTAGAGGCTCGCCGCGCTCTAGGCCAATCAGAAGGGGCAGTTGTCGTAGATGTACACCGTGTTGCCGTATTTCTGTTAAATTGCTTGTCATTTGAAAGTCATTGCAAACAGGTGAATTGCTTTAAGAGTAACTATTAAATAGCAACACTGCGTCGATGCTTCCCCATACCAACGCACTCGGCCGATCCTATTAAATAAATATAAAGTAAAAATAACTGCTTCGGAGAAACACAGTTCGCAATTAAAACATGTACATCTTAAATATATTATCTGGGGGATTCCTGTCTCCCTCCGTAGTTACATCACTGCTTTCATACAACACAATACTCTTAAAATGTCAAGGAAGCAAACTTTAAATTAAATTTCGTACCTTGGCTCTAAACTACAAGCAGCAATAGGATGTAAGATCACGACCGCGACATAATAACGCGTAGCGGTGCGTTACGGTGAAAGCGATAGGCCTGTTGTCATATTTAGTTTGGCTTTTGTACAATGAGGAAATGGAAAGTTGATAATTGCCGTAATAGGAACGTTGATCAAATATTAAACTGAAACTTACTGTTCCGGTATTAGATGGCAGTGCCACCGGGAACGGTTACATAGGTGTAGAAGCTCTATCCGATCTAAAATTATGATTTAAAATAGCTTTGTACTAACAACGTCACTGCCAAAATATATGTTGTTTTAGTATCCAACTAGCATTCAGAATCACAAACAAACTTGTAGATTGATGAAACATATGCTGTAGCTGAAAATATGTTTTAATGTAAATTAGCAGAATAGGTTTTTGTAGCAGGTAAATGTTGATTGTTTGTCGGCACGTTTAAACATGGGAAGTGTTGCGCCGATTTTAATAAATTTAATCAAAAACATACTACAAACACATACCTACATGTGAGAAGAGCAAATCAGTTATTATAAACGGATAGACAGAGACACATTGGTTTTGTATATTACATACTATGTCACAATGTAGGCCATTTGCAGTGCATTTTTGGTAGACAAAACGTGCGAACTCCGAAATTTTTGCATAATATCGCCTTCAAATGGGCCCAATAGTAAGCCCCTAAGCTTCCCCCGAATATAACCTTGAGCTTTTTTTTGTTATTAATAATTATATATATGTGATTACGTTTTTTTGGAAATAACTCAAAAAATATAGCAGGTAGAAAAAAAACTATATACTTTTTTGTTAGGAATTTTCAACCGCGTTATTTGAAATAAACGAAATGCAGGCCTAAATAGCTTGTCGCAATAAAAAGTTATTAACAAAGAACTCTTTTTTAATTAACAATTAAATTACGTGGCCCCTGTTTGGCCTAGGAACATGCGGTTTTCGACAAAAGGTGGATATTTTGATGAAGTTTAAGCAAACAAATTAGTTTTTATATATTTTCAAATAGTTGCCGAAAACTCAAAAAAATAACTTTTTTTAATGACCTCGCTGCTGACGAAAAATTTACCGATTTTGATGTTTCAGGACTTAAACACTTCATAAGACTTTATATTTTTATGATCATATGGTTTTGTATTTTTAAACATTTTTAAACATTTTTAACATACTTTATTTTTACCGTTTTGTCGAAAAAAAAACGCGTTTTTTTAAACGGTTTGCAATTTTAATTGTATCAAATTGCAATTTGCTGCAAATTAAAGAAGAATCAAATACGAGCATTTTAAAAAAACAGGGCAAACAGGGCACATTTTATGGGCCTTTTTGCGTTTGGTGCTGCTGCTCCGCATTGACACAATATTTCAGAAAAGTACAAAAACCGTAAGAATCGTTCAGATTTAAAATTCCATAACCAATTTGGATATTGTTAAGTAAATATACTTGAAAATATGTACATTACATTCTTTTCACACTCTCACATGCTTATTGAGGTTAAAGCAAAACAATTAAGGAACTTTAAAATCATTTCTTAAAATTTGTCTAAAATATTGTAGTTAACTCTTGTAACTTTTAGTACTATTTCTTCATATGTTACAAACACACAGAACTGAAGAATAATTTTGAAACGGCAAACGATATTATCTTATATACAAGATAAAAAATAAGAAATAATGCAAATAAAATTATTCATTATTGTGATTCCTACTTCCTGGACCATTATTGTAAAATTTTTAAATTAATTTACCAACCTTCAAATGGTCCTGTTGATTTCCCCTCTACTGCTGCTGGGTCTGACTAGTTTCGACACAACTCTATCATTGTCGAAGACGAAATATTTAAAACGATGGACACATTACACAAATCACTACACAACACATAAAGTACACACACGTAATATTCACCATTAAAGGGTCGTTAAATAATGTCTATAAGACTGTGTAGATTTTTGACCAAGGAAGTAGACGTCCGAATTATTTAATAACTATTCGTTTAAATCTATTTATTTCTGGATTTAGCTACATTTGTGTCCTTAGTTTAACCAGCCTCTGACTGTACCTAACCCTTCTGACTATCGGCGCAATTCGACCACTACCTTTCGGGACCCTCATAAAAGTTAATCGACCACAGATGCAGTTCAACCATACGTGTTAGAAGTTATAGAATAACTGGATCCATAATTATTATCATCAAAATGTGTCTACCATTGCCGCAGTTCGACCCTACTTGTCAGGAGATAATACATAAATTAATAAACACAAAAATATTTTACCCACTATCAAAAGAAAACATAAATACTTCTAGTGTGAGAAGAAATGCAAAAAAGTGTAATGAGTAAGTTGGTATGCCTTTCAATTAAAAATTATAATGTGTCGCGTAGCCTAATTAAGAAGTATGGCTGTATGTCGTACGTGATGAGCAACGAGTAACGAGTGTGGGAACTTACACACGTGTGGAGGACACTGAGCTTAGCGAGCATGCAGTACCGGGTTTATATGGGTTTTACTTTGATGGCCTATATTATTGAGGAGACAACTATAGCAATTCTCAGTTATTTGGTTGATACGATTTATATGATTTAGGCCTATATGCAGATTTTTCACACTCAAAAAAATTCTGCGAGAGACTAAGACAGATATTAAATTGTTATTGAACGACCAAAATTCTTCCTTCTTAAATAGACAAATATTAAAAGAGTGTATTAAATAGACCGAATTAATACAAAAAACCGCACCTCCAAAGTGGAAAATTTAAGAGAATGATTTAAAAAAGTGGAAAATTTCCTTCCCAAAATAGAAACATTCCCCGTATTACTGATTAACGAATCCCCCTTAAAACTTTTAATGTGTTTCACATTGACTTAAAGTTCCCCTTTCAAATAAAAAAAAGTGAAAAGACCCCACAGACAGATGGTGATATTTATGCACCGATATCTATGCACCACACACTGTGGCATACGGAAAAGCGTGATACTCCAGAGCATTAATAGATCACGTCGACAATTCGGTCTAATTAATCGTGATTGATATAAACATTGATTAACCGTAAATATTGCTGATTTAAGTATAAAGATATTAATTAATTTAGCTTACCAGTGACCAGTTTGAGTTGAGTAGTTTTTAATGAGTCCACATACCTGTAAATAGAAACAATATATCAGAAACAGAAAACAAAATAATATGTAACAGAATTATATGTTTAAATAACATTAAATTAACGGCGAATAATTGCTACAAATTTCAATCAAATAAACTTAAATTGCGAGTTTGTATAGCACGCCAAGTTTTCCGTACCTTAAAAGGTTTAGGTT
The DNA here is from genome assembly GCA_018207615.1 of Philaenus spumarius. Taxonomy (NCBI): domain Eukaryota; kingdom Metazoa; phylum Arthropoda; class Insecta; order Hemiptera; family Aphrophoridae; genus Philaenus; species Philaenus spumarius. The sequence goes on from JAGFPH010005143.1 coordinate 82,555, forward strand.
GGCTTGGACTAGGTTGGGCTAGATGCGATTTAAAATTTTGTTACGCAATATATAGGTTGAGTTAATTTGAGTTTAGTTTGAATTAAATGAGGTTTAAAATTGGGGCAAATTAGGTTTAGGTTTGGATAAATTTGGTTTAAAAAGTAGTCAAGTTAGATTTAGAGTGGGTTAAGTTAGGTTTAAAAAGTAGTTAAATTAGATTTAGAGTGGATTAAGTTACGTTTAGGTTTGGTTAAATTAGGGTTAAAAAGTAGTTCAATTAGATTTAGAGTGGGTTAAGTTACGTTTAGGTTTGGTTGAATTTGGTTTAAAAGTAGTTAAATTAGATTTAGAGTGGGTTAAGTTACGTTTAGGTTTGGTTGAATTTGGTTTAAAAAGTAGTTAAATTAGATTTAGAGTGGGTTAAGTGTACGTTTAGGTTTAGTCAACAGTTAAATTAGGTTTAATTTGTGTTAAAATCATTGTAAACCCTAAATGATTAAGAGTCTATGCTTTGTTTTATATGGGACCTGTAAAATACATCCCAAACAGTTATTTTAGGTACAGTTTAGATATTAATATAAATAATAGTTACTCTGAAAGAGATCAAGGATTTTTCTGACATAGACTTTTAACTGAAGTTGTTATATTAATAATGTATAAAACATAATGCTACAACTAAATTTCCTTAGGTGTCTGAAATATTGAATTAATATATTTCGCATTCTCTTAAGTTTAAAGCGACTTAATTTTCCAAACACGCTCTAACGGCAGCGTTCGGAATCACTAAGAGGCCAAGGCACGTGCCTTTCTCGAGATGAAGTCATCCTTTTATGAAAGTTTTGGCACGAATCAATTTTAACCATACTGACTGAAAATATGAGCGACTCAATACTCTATACGTGGACTGAATTTCGGATAAAGGACAAATCGTAATTGTTGAAGTTTGCGAGATTGGCCACTTCCGGTAGCTCGGGAGAAATAATAATTATGTGGGTGAGCATCACATCCGGTGTCATTCAAGTCTTCTGCGTCTGCGTTTAGCGCAGGTAAGGTTGGGTTTATATTCGATGCATTTAAAACACACATAAAAGATATATGTATACAGATGTCTGGAATAGTAAATTTATAATAGTGCAGGCGCTGGAATAGTTGAGTATGCAAAATGTGAGGTTCGCATTTTATCAACGGATATTAGCTTGAAATAGCTGAAAGATTAATAATCCGGATCTTGCCGGTCCATTTTTGTATCCCCCTCCTACTACCTACTTATAATGTAAATCGATTAAGTGTCTATGGAGTCATTTTAACCATAATTTATAATTTCTCTTTTAATGAAAGTGATGATAGGGTTGATAAAAATAAACAAAAGTTGTGATTTAAGTTATATACACAAATATATAGATAGATAGAGGAAACGATATATATAGATAGATATTAATAGAGGAAAAAGGAAATTTAAATAGATATATTTGAAACCAAAGAAAATTAGTCATTTTAATTTATACAAAACAATTTTTATTCATAGGCTACATTTAGACAATAAAATACATTTTAAGCTAATATCCGTTGATAAAATGCGGTGCTCACATTTTGCCTACTCACTTCCTTGTAGCTCCCGGTCTATAAAGTGTTTGAGTCAAGGTGTACATAGGACTCCCTTCCCCTCATCATTACCGTTTGACTTTGCAACACTTTTCTGTTGTATAAAACTGTCACGTTACAATGTAGTTACCATAGCATCGAATAAATACAAATATACAAAAGGCTGAATATTTCTAGCTCCGATTCGATTTTTAAATACCTAACATAATATTTTAGTGAGTAATACCAAAATTTTAGCTATTGCAGTGACCCTTATGGTAAGACCTAAGGTCGGAAATAGCAAATGAGCACCGATCATGGTCCCCAGAACACGTTTTGGGGTGTCATTAAAAGTCATTATATATATGTTCGCACTCTAGTGGCAGCATTTTGTATCCGATTTGGTCCAAATTTGGTACACATGTTGGTTGTCTACGTCGCTCGGACGAGTTCGTTAGCCAAAAAGATCCAACAACCGGAAGTACGTTTTTTTTAGATTTTCCTACAAGAGTGAATTTTTTAGTGTTTTTTCTACAAATATAAATGTAGGGTGTTATTCTGCAAATTTTGTTTTTTTTATGCGACCTTATAGCTCGCTTGGTTCCCCCAAAATCGATCAGAACGTAAAATACCATAAAAATACCCGGTTCAAAGCCACGTGGTGGATTTCACCTTGGGGGGGTTAACTTCTCATCAGAGGCCGACGGGCGAGTTTTTTTCGCTGCGAGCACAGCGAAGCTCATAACCCGAGACCAAAAGATCGAGGTGCAAAATAGCTTGCGAGTTTTTCCACTGCGAGTGTAATGAAGGAGCGCGTGAGTCGAAACTGGAGGCTTAGGCGCGAACAAATTCTACTAATATATTTCGTACAAAATGGCAGCTACTCAGCACCGTCCTGAGTAGACATTTCCCAAATTGTTGGTTGAAACCCGAAAACATAGGCCTATAAACTTAATTTTGGAAAATTTGCTCAACTCACGTCAGCGATTCAGCTGCGTGGTCGAATTACTTTTCTACATGATTAATTACAGAGGGGAAATTTGAGGTTATGTACTAAAACGTTTAAGCACAGAGAAAATACCGTAGTGTAGAACTTGTAAATCTTTGCTTTAAGAGATATTTGAAAAAAATTGTGAACTTTGACCCTCTGAATTTTAAAACAGAAATCCAATTACACTGTTTTAACATTTGGACCTTTTTCTTTCACATGACACGCCATTTATTTCAATATTTTTATTTGCATTGATAACATTACATACGGAAAACGATTAACCTCAAACGATACACTTAATAACCTTTGATAAAATTGACCTAAATAGTTTACATACCGTTAGATTTGTCGCTTCTTGTTCAATTCGAAGAAATATAACATTAACTAGCTGACCCGTGTAAATATTTCGCATTTAGGAGTAGGCCTACTTACCTCATTTAAATACATTGATTTCATCATAGATCATGAATAATAAACTAGATCATGCATGCATACGGCGGCTGTGTGGCGAGAAAAAGGTTGTCGGGAAAATATTGCATGATCGCGCTGCGGGGGAGAAATCATTGGTAGCATTGGTGCTACGCACCGCTTCCGTCGTTTCCCCATAGATCGCTCCACTATCGTCAAATTTCCAGTGGATTGAAATAGTGCATTGGATCGGAGTTCTATTACGTTATCTAAATACAATGATTTCATTAAGTAAATTACGTTTATTTATTTACGTTGGTTTAATTTGACAACAGTTTATAACGATTTATAAAACTTTACGTTGATTTAATTTGATTGATTTGCGTGATAGATTATACTTGCACTTGCATATAGAATGTAAAACATCTAAATAACAAATTTTAAAAAAAAGGTAATTTATTTATTTCTAAAACAGCTGTCATGTTAGTTAAACAGATTGTTAGTAGGCTACTGTAGATGACGCCTTTCATTAGGAACCTATGAAGTATAATATAAAAGTTTTTTCATACATTTTTTTACTGAAAACATGAATTTAAACTATTTGTCTATTTTTCGTCAGTAGCGGGGAACATAAACTTTAAAGTGATGCTTGAATAAATAATTTTAATGAAGAATTAAGGAAGTTATCGCTTAGCAACAAAACACACCTTTTGAGAAATCTATACTAATATTATAAAGAGGTAAAGTTTGTTTGTTTGTATGTAGGGGGTAATCTCTGGCTCTACTGAACCGATTGAAAAAATAGTTTTACTAATAAAAAGCTACACTATCCCTGAGTAACATAGGCTATAATTAATTTCGGTAAAAACCTTTTTTTAATTCAATATATTTGTAAATTTAGTCGGAAAAAAATCTTAGGTTAGGTTTAGTATGATAAATCAACACATGTATTTACATTTAATACCATAGCAACCAATTGAATAAAATAACAGATAACATAGCTGCTTTAATATTTCCATTAACAGCTGATTTCAAAATTTGAAGCAATTATTTTAGTATTTTCACCTTTTAGGTTAGGGTTTTAAAGTGTAAACCTGAGCCTTGCTGGTTCTTTTAACCATTATTAACTGCTGTTATAAAATATAAGAAATAATTTGGTTTGAACATTTAACAATATTTACCATCTTAGTTTTAAGGTTATTATTAATACTAGGCCTTTATTATAAATAAAACATAACATATGTTTTTAGAAGGTACCATTGGGGGTTGGCGTGCGGAGCACGCAGGGGTCTCCCCTAGTGATTTATATAAGGATACGTATCTATCTTACTTTCATATACAATTGTTATTTACCGCAAGATTAATTTTGTTAAAATAATTCTCACGAAATTGTGCCACTCATGAACGTCTGATATCCCGATTGGAACTTAAGGTTTTATGTCCAATACCCAACAAAGTAGTTGATCTATCTATCTATATAATATGATTTGTCGTTCCTTGTCCTTTACGGTATCATTAATATAGCTATCTTAATTTCTAAACCAACTGAGTTTTAACAAGTGTTTTTATTAAATACCACACAGGACATTTCTCTAGAACTTTCTATTACATAGCCTACTGAAGAAAGAATAATTCGTCAAAATAAATAAATTAAATAGCCTAACGTAATTCATATTTTGCATTCAGCGGTCCTTTCATAGCTTTGCAAAGTCAGGACTCTATCACACAATAGACATTGGCCGTTGCCTGTTTCAACCGGCCAACATCCAACATTCCTGCAGTAAAATGGAGATCGGCTAATCTCGGCCTACAACCCCCACTTCCGGTTTGCTTAATTACTTGCTTCCGGTCTCACTAAAATCTGAGGAAAGCACTTCATCTCGAGAGGGTGTTGCTGTTTAACGTAATAGAACACAAGGAAACGACATACAACATTATGTACTTTTTGATAAAAAAAAATACAAACCAAGAAGTCAAAGAATGAGTGCAAAATATTAGGGTCGCATGACTGGAGATATTGGTTGTAGAAATCACATACTTTGATACTATCGATGTTGCCAGATCATAAAGTGATCCATTTTTGATTAAAGGAGAAATCAAGAAAGTCGCTGTCTCGCAAAGTGAAAACTTATAGTTTGTATTTTGGTATCTTTACAAAAATGATACAAAATATAGCAAATGAATATACGACACCTATTTTACAATCGTTTTTAATACATTTGCATAAAATAATACAAGTTATAACCTCTATATTTTATATAAAAATTAATGTTTTTTTGTCCTCTATAGACTTAAAAACTTTTCGACCGATTTTACTATATAGTTAGTCCAAACAGCCGTGCACTCTGAACCATAAAATCGAACCTTGCTCCCCATGCGCAGACACACTTACACTGCCTACCTGGCGCTAATCTTTCTTCTATTAATCTACGCTCAGGTAGGCAGTGTGAGTGTGTCTGGCCGTGGGGAGCGGGGGGGAGGGGGATCGATTGCATGGTTCATAGCGCACGGCTGTTTGGACAAACTATAACAACTCAACACATCATCCAAATTATTGTCAGGAGTGTTTAGACATGACAATTACTAGAATCTAAGGGGTTGAAGTAGGATTGCTAACCCAATGCAATAAACATAAATTGAACTAACTACCTACAAGCTATAAAACTTTAATTGTGCTATATTATTCTTAAGTGATACAAAAAAAAAATTACAATTCGATTAGTTAAGGGTCGGCTCTAGTAAAACAGAAAGCAACCTGCGACTCCAGCGTAATGGCGGTAGGTTACGCGGACACTGTTCAGCCTAAATCCATTTAAAATCCGCAATTGTTCAAATAGCGTTTTTAAAAAAATACCAAACTCTTGGGGACGAAATTCTTCATGCGAATGGCTTGGTAGTTTTTCGCTATAATTAATAGTGACAACATAAAAAAATATTAAAAATCAATGTTTTAAATTGTTAATAAATATTAAACAAAATGTTTTCTTCATTTTGGAAAAGCCATTTGCATGCATATTGGTTATAGCTTTAAAATGACATATCGTTCATAATTATCCGATCAAAAATAAAGGAAAAATTTGGATTTTAATTTAACATTGTTATGGAGTGTCAGCCAACACAGCTAGAGCCGACCCTTAAGCTAAAGGGATATGGGATAACTGCCCTCAAAATTATAAAATCACTTCAAATTATATGCTCAAAAACTTCTCAACTAATTTCACAATTTACACATATTAGTCTCAACTAATTTCACTAAAAATTTCACAATTTACACATGTTAGTACCAGAATTAGTTTTTACTAATGACATTCTTATTTTTTATTTTTGCCATGTGCACACGACATTTAAATTAGCAGAAAGTTCCAATGAACAATTAACAAAATTGGGCTTAATGTTTTACTGTTTTCAAGTGCCTCGACTGAAAATCAGGTTTTTCGTCTTGTTTATAATCAAACGTCTTTAATAAAAATTTATGATTTACAATTTTTGTCATTTACGAATTATATAATATAGGTGTTCATGAAAGATTAACTGCAAATTACTCAAAATTATCTTCAAAATTCGATGAAAGATAAGTTATACTGAAAATGACTTTTTCGTCCTGGTATTCCACACCCTTCTGCCGAAGTCAATACAAGTAAACCGTGTCAGAAGATTCTTAATAAATCTAAACCAAGACTAATATTTTGAAATATCAGTTTATATACAAGTTCATTTGCTGACGATTGCTGTGTAGCAAAATAATAATTGCAAATTTTACCCTAATTCTTCAATTTGTTTTGGTGTAAGCGATGTTGACACTGTGTCCTAAAAGAAATCAAGCACTTAAAGACAGTTTTACATTGCCGGTTGATAATAGTGTATGTAATTCCGGCAAGATATTGGCGTTTTCGCTAAGAGATTTGAGTTACCAATGACAACCAAACACGGTTTTTATATGATACCCGCCATTCTACCCCCGACAACCAATGTCACCGATATTTTGCTGTTCACCGATGCCTTGGGTTAAAACAAAAACTAGAAAAAATAAGTAACACCCAACCTATGATTTCAATTGAAATTTATTCTAAAACCACCCTCACTCCAAAATATTCCATTTGGGGAACTACAATTAGAAAAAAAAAAACAGTTTCCTTGTTTTCTTTAAGTGTGAAATAGTAACGGGGTTTCAGTTGAAATCAAGATTCTCGCTTCATTCGTTGCTGCAATGGTAAGTGCTTCACTGCTTCACAGTCTGATACACACTGTGGCTATATTCAAACTTCACCTCTCCAGTTTATGTAATCCATGATTGATTTATTTTATTTTCAATAAATCTCCATTTCGAAAGGATTATGTTCAACTGCGCAGGAAAGTCGATAACATTATCTTTGCTTAGTATGTGAGGAAGTGATTCATGGATACATTTCCTAGTCTTTTGTTTCACCATTTCCTTGATCTCTATTATCTCAAGATATGCCATATCTGCGGCCGTTCATCTTTCCCGGTGATAATATTTCACGATTTTTATGCACTTCGGATATTGCCTGGATAACGTATGCGGTCGTAAATATTTTACTAGTGTAAACAAAATCATGGTTTTTGCAGCAATTATCTTTGTATATTGTTATAACACGAAACATAATCACGAGTGTAACCCGTTACACAATGAAAGATGATAAAATAGCTGTTTCATTGAATTATTTGTAGTTGTTCCATTAATACTCTACATTTTTAATTTAAAATACAAATTAATTAATAACTATTCAACATAAAATTATCAGTTTTTAGATACAGTTTTATTATTACAATCCCACAATCATTATTAATGAATAAATTCAAACAGAAATTACATTTTCCTTTTACATTATTAAAATGTCAGTAAAATAAAAGTATATAAAACAATTAATTATTTTATTAGATAAACAAACAAATAAAAGGAATATAGACAATTATTTTGAATTATAATTTTAATATGAAAATTAAATAAATATAATTTTAAAAAAATAATTATTATAAAAAACGGCAGACGGGTGTAAACCAAAAGGAAAAATGTAGAATTTGATAGCGCTTATGGTAAAATGGCAATTATTTATATTGAAGCAGTGGTTAAGATAAACTTGCTATATATCAGGAGAGTCAAAAATTAGAAAATTTACAATAATAACGAACTCGATTAAATCCAAACTAAAACTGAACATTAACAATACATTAAAACAAAATGTATAGTAACAAAACTGAATTTATTAATATACAAATAATAAAATATAGGCTACACAGTTCTCAAAAAATGTTTACCAAGTAAAACTGATGTACAATTCAAAATAAATAACTTAATCAATATAATGTTTTTCAATTAAACAACCAAATGTAAGTTTCAACAATGATCTATCATTTAAACAATTTTGTTGTATTGAGATACAGTTTTAAAAATTATCTCTACGAAAATTATATGATTTAGTAAAGAAAAATGTAATTCACGTGTATATCGTACCTTTATAAAAGTGTTAAAATGGCAAATATTTAAATGAGTGGAAATGATGTACCTCAAAAGTTTTGAGTAAAAACCCGAGTAAATTTCTTCTGAGAAACCGTCAGAGGCTGTGGAGGAGTACTTCTACAAACTGATTCCAATAAACTGAAGTAAAATACACGGACATCAAAAAGTTAACCGTATATAGTGTAATATATGGGCCTAAAACCCCTTAAAAATGTTTTAGCAATTAGTTATTTTAAACAAATCATTAAGAAGCACACCATTGTAAAACACGACTATATAAAAGTAACAACACTGCCTACCCTATACGAAAAATATAAATCAACTAATAAGTTCTAACTACTATTTTGCTGCGGGGTTAAAATATATCATAAAATGACACATCGCATAACGTCAGCACGCCGCAGTCTACCGATGTTCCCGATGTAAAAACGTTATTGTAAAATCGTGCTGTGCGGTTATTGTTGGCACGAGCTGTCAAGGACTTTATGTAGACCTTTTCATCGTCAAACATTCCTAAGCACATTGTTTTAATATATCTCTAACGTTTTAGTCGGCGTACACAATAAAACATACAAAATTGTTATCGTGTCATAATTAATATAGTTGTTGTTATAAATCATAACTTGGGGCTCTGCACCTGGACGCTTCGCTCGCAGTTGTAATATTCACTAAATAATCTCGTTAATCTTTGGCTCGTTTGTACATAGGTTTGTAAAATTATGAAACCAGGTTTAAATATATTAACAGTAATTACAAGATTAATTATAACCTCAAATTCCTGCTTTATAAACGTGAGAGGCTTTCATTCCGATTTTAGTCCTAGTTCTGCTATCTCCTGTCAACTAAAGTTTTGAAACCAGGAATAAATATAGCAATAATTATTGCAGGATTAACATAACCTCAATACTATGTTTCAGAAATGAGCCAGGCTTATATTACAAAATTGACTATTATAATTTATCCATCTTTGCTAAGTTTACCTTTTTTTTTGACAAAATAAATTGTTAAATCAGGCCCAAAATTTATTCTAATTCCAACGTGCTAAAACAGTATAAAATAGCTTGTTTTTTAACAGTAATTAAAAACTATCCAATGAACAGCTGATTTGGTATAAATTGGCTTGTTTATATAAATAGCTGTTTTGATAGCTTTATTTACTATTTCGTTGTTATTTTGTAACCAACATGACAACCCATAAGACTCTATGTTATTTTTTTTTTTCAACTTTTAAATTAGATTTTTTCAAAAAATTGCGTTTTTACACGAAATACAACTAAATGGGTGTACTTAAAAATAAAAAGTTCACCTAAATACAAAACTTCTTTGAATTCGTTAGAGCCGTTTTCGAGATCCGCGACAGATACAAAGATAGGTACAAGAATTGCTCATTTAAAGTAATAGGATAGTAATAGGACCTCGAGGTCGTTTAACTTTTTAAAGGTTAGCCTGATTAAAGACAAGTACCCCCAATGGAGTGTCTCACAACATTTATTTTTCACTAATACCTCAGTCTATTTTAATAAAGCATAATTAAACATAACCACGTTACGGGAGGCAATGAAACTCCTGTTAAACTCTACTACTAAAGCAAATGTTTAAATTAAATAGGTTCGGTAATTTCTGAAATTACACACAAAATCGGTTCAAACAAGCATGTAACTTAACAACTTTATAAATTAGAATATAATTTATAATTATTATTATTATTCTCGTTATTTCATTTATGTGGGTTTATAACATTTACTTATCAGTTTGCTGTTTTACTAACAATTGCAGTTTGAATTTAATCGAACACTGTATTTTAACGTTTCGTAGTTGATCAAAAATGTTTTCATGTTTCGCAGTTGGCAATAACACTCGGAACCTATACAAAGCACAAAAGCGTGCGATTTCTCTCGCCTGAAGGCCGACCACTTATATCGGCTAAACGCAGTACCGTTGTCTCGCTCTATTCTTTGTATGATAGTGTTCCCTGCGAAGACGTGCCGCTTGTCTATTGAACTAATAGCTCAAAGTTCGATATTGCCGTTATGACTCATAGACTCATAGAACTTAGACGACAGTAAAGCAAAGATAAAAAAACAATAACGTATTGTTTCATAACATGTTTAATCATCAAAAATGTATGTAGAGTAAAATTTGAATTTTCCAGACTTCACTTTATTAATTTTAACAAATTTTCAGTCGATTTCGAGAATATTTTGTCTAAATCGGAATATAGTTTACATAGCAGGTATTAATTGCAATATTTTGGCCGATAGTGTAGCTTTACAATTTATAACGCCTTTTTAACACGCTTTGTGAATGAGCCATTAAAGTTGCACGAATTAATAAGCATCGCTCAAAGTTTTACAAAAATAAAATAGTAAACAATTCGGATGAGTTTTGTGTCTCAATAACGCCTTTCTCTCGTAATGTCTCAATGTATGCAATATTTGTCAGAGACAGTTCTGGTTTGCGTTTATAGATAATTGCAGTATGTTTTCAGGATACTTTTAAAAATATTTACTCTTAATGGTCTCCGATAAATACACAAGTACCTAGATAACATTGGTGCATATATTAAGAGCAGTGTACCAATTATGGTTAGTGAGTTGACATACCTTATTAATTGAGTATTTAAAAAAAGTGTTTTCAAATTGCTTAATAAAGCTGTGTTGTTCCATTACATAAGTAAGAAGGAAGTTAACATAAGTCTGATTATTGTCGAATTACATTATTCCATCGTTAAACATTTTTTAAAACATTGTTAAATTATAATTATTTTAAGGGAGTGCTTCCCTGTCCGCCATATTGAATCTAATTCCCATAAGAGCAATGCTACAGAATAAGTTATTTTTTTCTGTTAATTCGTGGAATAAATTTAAAAATTTGGTTTCATTTTGAAGTACTATCATATGCGGATGTTGATTGCTAAATACATTTTCAAAATCCGTTTTATTGTTTTCATAAATGTATGATATAAATAGTAAATAAACGGTATCAGTTAACTGACACAAACTTTCTCCCAACTTACTGTAGTCAAAATAATATTGTTTTTAATCATTTTATTTTTTACTACTTTTTAGAACAAAACAAAAAATAATATTCTACCTACGTCAATCGTATAAAAAAATTATTGTCCCAGGCGGGATTCGATCGCGCGACCTTTTAATTACTGGCCGTGCTCGCTACCGTGGTGCTACCCCGTGCGGCCGCCGCCGCGATGCTAGATTAACAACACAAACTTGTTTATTTTTAAACATTTCCCCATAATTATAAAACGCCGAAGTTTTGATAAAAGCGAGTGGTGTCATTTTGTTTGGCATCTTAGGCACTATAAATACTGAAAATTTGATCAAAATCGTTAGACCCGTTTTTGAGAAATTTGCATTTTTGTCGTTTTTTATGGGTTTTTAGGGGTAAATTACCCTTAAAAATTAAAAATTCCAAAAAATGAAAAAAAACGCCTGGAGATATTAGGGTTTAGTACCTACATACCAAATTTCATGAAAATCGGACCAATAGTGTCCTCTCTGGTCGTGTATAGGCCTACATACAGACAGACTGACAGACAGACACCACTCTAAAAACACTTTTTTGGGTTCAGGGAGCACAAAAACAAAAAATTCCACTAAAAATATTTTTGGGTTCAGGGAGCACCAACACAGATAATTGCACTAAACAATTTTTTGGGGTTCTGGGAGCACCAAAACAGATAATTCAACTGAAAATTCAAATTCGAACATTTTTACGAAAACAATACTTTCTCCATATACTACGTATAGGGTGGAGAAAGTAAAAATAGTAAATTTTATTAATTTTTTACTCAGTTGCAAAAAGAGATATTGCAAAAAAAACCTTAGCAATCAACACCCACAATCTATTCTACTTTGAAAAAATACAGCTTTCGTTTTTTGACAAAAACAACACAAAATATGCTTAATAGTGAAGGTATGTTTTGGTTATTTAACATTGAAATTGGTACCCAACTTCGCCGGTTTGAATTTGGGGAGCCGAGCCTTAAATTTGTTTCTCTAACGATTTTTTTTAGCAAGAATACATATGGTTTTGGAGCGGTCTTTCTTAGCTATAAAAGGATAAGATTGGATTTTTCACAAAAACCCCAAGTTAAAACATTTCCTTAACTTATTAGGATTTACAGGGTTAGTTTTCTAAAAGTCGATTTTCTGCCAACTATTTTCAGCGAATTGCTATAGAAAAGATGAGCTATTGCAGTGACCCTTATGGTGAGACCTAAGGTCGGGAGTGGTAAATGAGCACCGATCATGGTCTCCAGGACACGTTTAGGGGTGCTATTAAAAATTATATATTACTGTATATGTGTTCGCATTTTAAGTCCGAATTGGTCCAAATTCGTTAGAAAAAAATCCAACAACCGGAAGCATGTTTCTCGACAGGAAGTAACTATTTTTTGAGATTATTCGTACGAGAATGAAACTTTTTTAGAGTTTTATCTAACAAAATAAATGTAGGATTAATATTAATGTCAAAAATGTAATGTGCAGGATAATTCCTGCACATTAAATTTTTGACACGCCTTTATAGCTCGCTTAGATCAACCAAAATCGATCAAAACGTAAAATACCATAAATGTACCCGGTTCAAATCCACGTGGGGGGTTTTATCGTGGGGCATCTTCCGATTCAAGGCCTAACGACCAAGTTTGTGCGATGCGAGCGAAGCAGTCCATAAGCCGAGGCCTCAAGGACGAGAGGACGAAGCAGCACGCGTGCCGGGGCTGGAGGCTGAGTTACAAACAAATTCTACTAATATATATTATTTCGTACACGCCAGCTATTCAGCGCCTTCGTGAGTAGAACAATTTCCCAAATAGTTGGTTGAAACCCTAAAACATATAAACTTAATTTTTTAAATTCGCCCAACTCGAGTAAAACGAAAACTTTCTATAAAAGCGGACTCTCTATAAAAACCATAAAGTTCTATAGGCCTACAGTAAACACTACTTTGAATGTAATTATAATAGCAATAAAACTATAAAATATATTACTAACTTATGTTAGCTGATTTTGAGCAATCTGAAATAATTATCGACATGGTGGACGCATTTAAAAGAAATATAAGCTTAGTAATTTATTTTAAGTTAGACTTGAAAGAAACTTTGCTTTAAATTAAATTGAGTGAAAGGAGCAAGTAAGGGGGTTGGCGTGTGAAGCAAGAAGGGGGATATCCTCCTCATGAGCTGCTTTAAACCATTGAAGAAACAACTTGTTTCTTCAATGTTTAAACGTAGAAATAATCAAAGCATTTGAAGGTGTTAGAATAACAGATTTTAAATGGTTTGTCGGCTACTTAAATAAAAGGAAACAGTGTTGAATATCATCTATGATTTTTTCTTTTTTATTGTATACTAGGGGAGACCCCTGCTTGCTCCGCACGCCAACCCCCCAGCCCTTCTAAAAACATATGTTATGTTTTATTTATAATAAAGGTGTAGGATTAATAAATAACCTCAAAACTAAGATGGTAAATAATGTTAAATGTTCAAATCAAATTATTTCTTATATTTTTTAACAGCAGTTATAATAATGGTGAAAAGAACCAGCAAGGCTCAGGTGTACACTTTAAAACCACAACTTAAAAGCTAGAAATACAAAAATAATTGCTTCAAACTTTTAAATCAGCTGTTAATGGAAATATTGGAGCAAACAGCTATATTTTATTATGTTATTTTATTCAATTGGTTGCTATGGTAATAAATATAAATACATGTGTTGGTTTATCATTCTAGGCCTAGCCTAAGCATTTTTTCCGACTAAATTTACAAATATTGAAATAAATAAAGGTTTTTATCGAAAATTATAGCCTATGTCGTTGTTCACAAAAACCTATCTTAAAAGATAGAAATCCAAATATTATATAATAGTTGTTTGAAGTTTAAAATCAACTAATAATGGAAATATTATAGGAAAAAGTTGACAACAGCTGTTATTATTATAGTCCATAAACATATGTAATGGCGCTTGCATTTTTGTTAAATATTGAGCCTATTTTTTGTTTTTTTTTGTGTTTATTAGATGCTACAGTTTTTCAAAAAGTATATAAAAACACTCGTGGATTCGAATGGAATATTGTGTCCAAATTTCAAAGCAATTGGTGAAGAACTTTCTGAGATTATCGATTTTGAACAAACGCACATTTACATTTTCATTTATATAGATAACTAGTGGACCCGGCAATGCTTCGCTATTGCTTTATTTAATTTTAAGGGTAGTTATCAAATTTCATTCTTTTGACTTAAGTTATAGAATTGCAAATGGTGTTTATGTCAACAATTTATATAAACAATATTTTAAACAGCATGGTATGTAAGTAAATAGATATGTAACAACCGATGTTTGAATTGAATTATAATACCGTAAGCATTTTTCGTTGATTTTTGTTTGTGTTGTTTGGCAATCTAACCTAAAAAAGCTGTTTTGGTTTTTGAAGAATAATAACCCGATTATAAATTAGAGAAATTGGTTGCAAATAAAAGTGTTTTTGTTCATTGTAGGCCTAACCTAAAATTATGTTCAGTTTTTGATCCATAACAGTTGTTTTACTTATAATAATATGTAACAACCGATGTTTAAATTGAATTATAATATAGTAGGCCTAAGCATGTTTTATTGATTTTTGTTTGTGTTTGCTTTTAATTTGTCAATCTAATCTAAAAAGCTATTGGTTTTGAAGAATAATAAACTGATTATACATTTGCTAAAGTTGCTATGGTAATGAATGTAAACAAACATGTGTTACTAAGCATTTTATACGAATAGCTGTTTTTGAGCGCTATGGTCTTGAGTCCATACAAAAGAGGCTGTTTAGTTTTTTCCAAATTTGAAACTTTTTCGGGATACTTTTCAAATTTTTCTTTATATAAAAACCTAGTTCGGACTATTACGAACATTTTAAAACAAAAAATTGCCAAATTGATCCAGCAGTTCTCAATTGATGCGATTTCAAAGAAACAGCAATTCATATTTATTATATAGATAAAGCAGAGGGTATTTATTTGTTAAACACCAGCAGACTACAATACAGAAAAACGCTACTTTTGGTACTCAATTGTAATAAAAATCTAAACTTTGAAAATATTTGATTTATATAAACATCGTTGAAAATTTTGCGGGATAAAACGTATAATCCAACATAAAAGATATTTTAACCAAATATCAGGCAGTACCGAAGTTCATCCACCCAGCCTACACACAGCCTCCGTGTAACGCCTTCATCTAATGCAGTGGGACTTCATCTGCATACAGAGGAGCTACTCTGCCTTAACCAAACACAATGTCAACGACCAAATAAATGGGTCACTTTGTCTTTACTTCTTTGCTGAAATGAAGCAAAATTTTTAAATCGCTCACTGAGTAATGAAACTTGTCTTATTCTTGTATATTTTCGGTCTTGCTGGTTGACCGAGCTTGAGCGAGGTCCTGTTTCAAGACCGTTGGGCATTTCGTCGGTCTGTATGTTACTAGATTGCGATCAAACGTGTAGTTCTTCAATTTGGATAAATGTTTCTTAAGTCAGGCAAAACGACGTATGTATAGGGATTTTTTTAACATACAGTTTTAATAATTGTAGCCTATTACACATTGTAAATGAGCCACAACGTGTATTACTAAAATTGTTCGATTGCACTGTGTCAATGGTAGACGAATGGTTACAGCCAGTGTCTCTGAAGATTCTTGGTTTGATCCCATGAATCAATCAACTTTTTTAATTTTTCAAATCTTTTCAATATTATAACATGTGTCATAATCCTATATGGTCTACATTTTGCTTTCTTTGCCTCTACAAATAAATCTTTCAAACGACTTGTAAAAATAATACGATAAAACTACACGTTAAACAGATTGTAATAAAGCATAAAATATTACAATAAATTATAAAATTGTAACACGTTCTTAGTTCAAAACTGATACTACGAACAGAATAAAACTTAGTTCAGGAGTATTTAAAAATGTACTTTAGTCAAAATTTTAAACATAAGGAAGAAATAAATATAATAGGTACGAAATCTCTTATGCCCGGTTTACACGATGTGTAGTACTTGTCGCTCGCACTAATACCACACGTGTGAACAGTAGTGATTAGTGCTTAGTGCGAGTGAATAGAAACCTGTTCATTTACTAAGTGCTTAGTGGGAGTGACAAGTACTACGCATCGTGTAAACCAGGCTTTATTTTACAAACCTTTATACAAATTAGTTATACGCTGAAGTGGAAAAGTAGTAAAAACCACTTGAACGTTTCGTTTTAGTAGTAGACCTATTTCTGTTACCAATTTTATATCCCAGTTCGGCATTTCGTCCATCAAAAATCTCTCTATTTCTCAGTCACGGCCAAATGCGTTGTTCATTTTCCTTCAAATGCTACAAGATTATTCCATAAAGATTTCTTGAGTCCTTTTTTTTTGCGCAGTTGCAAGTATGGTTAAAGCAAAAGGAAATCAGAAATAAATGAAAAATTATCAATTTGTGACTTTTCTTCCATATATTTTCTAGCTCGAATCTTATCGAATTCTGCCGTTTTTTGACACTGAGATTTGCAATTATATTTCTGATGTCGTCGATAAAACAACAGGACAATGTGAACTGAGGCGAAAGAGGTTTATGAAAGTTAAGAGAATTACTGTTTACTCGAAGTAAGTAAATAGTAAATTACTATTTTCTCTCTCTAGATGTAACTAAGATGTTGTTATGGCGTTACTACAATTGTTATTAAATTGTATGCGAATTGTTCCATTTATTACGTTATTTAAACGACTCACCTCACCGGGGGGGGGGGGGGCAAAGGGAGGGAGAGGTTGATTTTTTTTAAAACATATTGCATTGTCATCGGTGTTATAATAAGCGAGAAAATTTTGGAGAAAATCAGTTTAGTAAAAATGTCTCAATAGATTACAAGATATAACCCAGATAAACAGAGATGTAAAATTTAAAAAAACCATGTAAAATTAGTTAGAATGTTTGTTTATACAACATAACACAGGAAATATTTTAATATTTTTTAAAATAAATTCACGAGGCAGTGAGTGAAATACATATGAGAATTCCGTCGTTAATAGTTTCTACTGGCTAAATAGTATAGGCCTAAGCCTAATCCAAAAAAGTCACCAGAAAATTGTTTAGCATAGTGTTGATATTTTATGATATGTTTGAGACGGTATAATGTCCATTTATTTCGATTTTCTTACAACTTCCGTCTTAATTGAAGTAATGAAAATAATGTAGAACAAACTGATGCTTTGTGACCTTCACGGTCTGGCTAACCCGTTAAATATACATTAAAACAATATGCAAAAGAAAAGTTCCCAGTAAAAGATTTAAAAAAGAGGGATAAACTACTAGTTTTACTCGAATAAGTACAAAACAAAATGACAAATCCAATAATGTAATCATAATTGTTTTAAACATTTTGTGCTCCTTCTTCTTCGTTTCGAAGTCAACGGGCTACGGTAAAAAAAAATCTAACAGAAGAAGACATTCACCGGAACACCTTGGCAGGCAATTATCCGTTTTGTTTGAACTTTGAACACCCAAGGACGTACAGTGTTGCCAGATTTATCGACATAACCTAAAATTCCTTTCTCTTCGATCAATAACATATTTTGTCCATAACTTACACCATTACGTTTTTGTAACGCTACGGTCCGACTGATGCACGGTAGGCCTATGTTTGAGGCTATTTAAGAGTGGTAAGAGTGTAGCCAACTTTCACTCGCACCTAGCCTAACCTGTTCCCCAGACCGGGCGTAGAAGAGAAATTACTCGCGGATTTTTCTCGATGCGAATTTATTCGATTCACGCCCTACATCGGTTAGCGGCTAGTTTGCGGCTTGTAATTTTGTGTTTTAGTCGGTTCCTTTGAATCGTTTTCTAAAGCGATTAATTTAATTTGTTTTCTTTTCACGTATCGTGATGTCTTGACCGCAGACTTTGATGTTGGGAAGCAAATTTGGCAAATTGCACAAACGAGTGCTTTCAATCGAAACCATTTAACCAAGTCGTCTATGAAAAATATTATCAACAAAGGTAGACAGTGTTTGTGTTGTGATGTTAATCGGGGTCACTTCAGACTGAACGTCTGCATGACTGAACGTCTCTAGAAGTCCGAAGTTATGTCAATATTGCAACAAGGCGATGAGGATGCTATGTAAAATTTTGAGTGAAATAAGTACAGGATTTGGTAAAGAAGAGAAATGTTTGGTTTTAACGAAGTAAAGTTTACCTGACGAATCAAAGTTTGCAGAATGCATTAATTATAATAAATTCCTTGGCCAAGGAATTTGAATAGAAATTATCACACTGCATACTTTTTCACCACGCAATTATTATTTTCAAACTTTAGATTCTGAAGAATTTTTAACACATGCAAATAAATTGTGATTATTATTTTTCCTAACTGTTATTACGCATGAAAAAAAATAGTTTTTACAGTTTTATAATGTGCATTGTTTTTAGCAACTTAGCAACTTTAAAGTTATGTAGATTGATAATTTTCGTAAAATTTGGAAAAAAATCATTGGTAGACCAACGCTATTTCTTGTGTGAAAATGTTTTGGGAACTTAATACATCTTGGTAACTTTAAGCAAATTATTGTACGTTTATTTCTTTTTTTTAATATATTTATGGTGTTTAGATTGTATTAACTATATAATTAGTCGATTTTTAGTCGGAAATATGAATGAAGACTTACATTTTTTAATTTTTTTAATTAGTTATCTTAATCCATCGTTTGACCAGAAGTATAGTTTGATTTAATCAATATATTGTAAAAGTAATAAATAAACACAATACTATTATTATTTCTGAATCACCCTGTATAATTAAATTTACACAGGGTAAATTAGTTTAGTTTAAGTGGTAAATTAGCAAACTTTTA
Organism: Philaenus spumarius; assembly: GCA_018207615.1. NCBI lineage: Eukaryota > Metazoa > Arthropoda > Insecta > Hemiptera > Aphrophoridae > Philaenus > Philaenus spumarius. Next base: position 101,892 of record JAGFPH010005143.1, read on the forward strand.
TTATATCCCTACTTGTTGAGATAGTATTAGCCGACGAAATTTTTTTACGAAGTAAAGGCCTTTTCACACCGGCGTACTGAACGTCCTGGACGTTTGGTACGTTTTTGTCAAAATAAATCGCTGCCCATGCTATCAAATGAGACGGTTCACACCGCGCGTCCAGGACGTTGCAAACCCAATCATAGATACACCACAATCATCGCAGTCAGTGTACATAATAGTAAACATATTCTATGATACATCCTTTATTATTCTCTTTTACATCATAATATTTTATCTTCAATTGACGGGTTTACAAACGTGTCGGTTTCGCTTATCGATTTTGGAGGATTACAGAACACACAGCCTACACCATCCTCGACAAAATCATAATCCTATCACCACAAACACCACAATCATTAAAAGTCAGTATTCCCCTTTTTATATAAAACTAGAGGACAACCCTCACGTTCGCACAGTTGCAAGCCAAATAATTTAACATAGCTTGTATTTTAGATAGACTTTTACACCTATACTTACAGAAATAATTTACTATCATGCAAATACAAAAAAAAAAACTGCTTACGAATTGGTAAAATATTCGTAAAGATTAATTTAGTCGACGTACACTTGGGGCAAGAGTGCCAATAATGAGGTAATGAAACGTTTTAAAACTAAACACGTCCGCAAACAGAATTATAAATAATTCGTGTTATTATAGTCAAAGTCATATCGATAATTAATAGTTACATTCCTAATTGTGTTTCTTGGAAAATCACGGTGGAAAATTTGTAAGGGAAAAGGCGCTTGAAATCACCATCAGTAATTTATCTCCGAACTAATCAGGTTTTAAATTAATCAATGAAATACTTAAATAATTTTTTCCAGACCAAAGTATACAGGAAAACCACATCCAGGAACTTCTTCTTATTGGTTCTATTACGCAATACTATATTGTTTGTATCGTGCTTGAGGCGTCAAAATGAACCAACAATTAGTAGGGCGAGTGACGTCAGAAAAGTGTCTGAATCACATTGAAAACAATATGAAGTAGGTACTGTATTGTCGGAACGAATTCAAATTTATAAAGGCTGTTACAGAAGCTTACAATAACGAAACTAAGAAAACCATGTATATAAACATATGTCCTAAAATGCGAGATTTTCATATTAGCCGACCTTTTTGTATTTAATAAGCAATTAATGTCTTTAGGAAGGTGAAGTACACCAGAGATGCATCATACATAGTGTTAAGAAGAACCGATTTGCAAAAAAAAAATCAATAAAAAAAAAACTGCCGACAGAAGTGAAAACTGTCATAAATATAAACAATCTTGTTTGTTATTTTAAAATTATCGATTTTAATTTTAAGTGTGACAAGATAAAAATAACACAACCTACAAAATGAGGAGGCATA